>VUQG01019109.1:35068-45625 GCA_015106755.1 Etia nguti
CAGCTGATCCATGTAACACAAGACAAATGGATCACACTGACATCCCTGCCTTCTAACCTGAAACTGCCACTGATTCGGTTATTATACATTGTCAGGTGTCACATGAGAAGAGTGAAAAGAGTAGGATTATATATAAAAATATCAGGAACCCTCGTGTCATAGCAGTAAGAGACTTCAATCTTTTTACACTATCTTAAGTAGACACACTGATACATTTAATCCATATGACCACATGCTGCCACTACTCCCTTTAGCCTTAAGTACCAACACAGATAAGAGCACACACTATTAGGGCCTTAACCTCAATAGAGGATGACACACACAAACACTCTCTCTCACACACAGGCGCACAAACACAAACCAGAAGAAAACTTAATAGGCTTGTGAATGCACCCTGCTATTTCAGTAAAAGACTGCAGACTGTTTGTGTACACTGTGCTTGCCCGAGACGTACACATGTCATTATTCATCCCCTTTCTCGGCAGGTTTGGCCTTTGATGTCTGCATAATGTACGGAAGGGTCCATTAATCCTTATGTTGATAGTAAAACTATATGGCAAATCTAAGGATTTATGCTGCCACTGCACTAAAATATTGTATACAAACCTCCAGGCAGTAAAAACCTTTTTATTTTGATTTTCATATTCAGTACAAAGAAGAACCAATAAAAAGAAAGTATCTTTTGCAGTTGTTGTTAAACAAGTTCAAGTTTTCAAAGTTGGCCAATGCCCCCGTGTTTCAGAACCCTTTGTGAAATCCCACAAAGCACCATTCACTTCTACTGTAACTACCCTTTCTGCAAGTAAGTTTTTCTTGTGTAGTCAAGTCTAGGGACTCTAGCCAAAGTGTGATGACAGGTTTTCTTCACCCATATGCTAATTTTAATAGCTGGGAACACTTGTGCTCAAGTAACACAGGCACATCTCTTTTCAGAGCTCCTCTTTTATTTTTTCAAAAATAATTTGTGACTTGATTTATAGTCGTTTCACGATATCCTCTCTAAAGGGACCTCAACAGAGAAAGGCATAGAGTTGAGGTCTTCTTCAAGTCTGAATTAATTGCAAGCCAAAACTGTTGCTCAGAAATTTCTTTTGTCATCAAACTTGAACTTACAGTTTTTGGTTAAGTAAGAAAAGAAGAAAAAAAAAAACACCACAGAGGCTCTGAAAATGCAGGACTTACAGGGGCTGTATTTACTAAACAGTTAATGAATGAATGGGCAGGGATAGCTCAGTAGGTAAAGTGTTGGCCCTATGATCGGAAGGTCAGGGGTTCGATTCCCCTGAACGGCTACCCTGAGGTACCCCTGAGCAAGGTACTGTCCCTACACGCTGCTCCCCGGGCGCCCAACGGCAGCCCACTGCTTCAGTGAGTGAATGGGTTAAATGCACAGAGGAATTTCCCCACGGGGATCAGTAAAGTATACATCATCATCATGAAACATTTTTGTAAATCCAACTGTATTAAAGCTTAAATTCTACACTTCTATCATACCTTTATAGTTTGATTTAAAATGCAAAGTGATCAAGTATATTACAAGATTGCAAAAAAAATAAAAATAAAAAATACTGGTGGCCCCCAGTGCTACCCTCAGCCTCCTGGAAGATGTACCTATGTTATTAATTTGAAAATCCTAGGCAACTTCCTTTTTGAGTTATCGTATTCACAAGATTTTCAGAAAACCTGTCCTCTGACCTTGACCTTTAGGTCAATGTAACTAAGATTTGAACTTGTCAAAGATTTTTAGCAGATGCACCTATGGTATCAATTTCAAAACCCTACATCGCCTCGTTGTCAAGTTATCACATTCTCAAACTCGGTTTTCCATGCCATCCGCCCGCCCAGCAGGGTGACAACAATACCCCATCAGCCTTTTACAGCTGAGGGGTAAAAATGTGTCATCCTCTAAATACTTGTGGAGCAGAAGCCAGCGTGGCTCCTTTAGGTTTGAGACTTAATGTTGGAATAGCTCCTGTCAGAGAATCCAAATTGGTATAGTTTTAACATCTCCATAGAGCGGCTGGCCTTGTGCACACACACGTGTACAATGTGTGTGCGCGCGAGAGAGAAAGCAGATGAGACAAAGGAGAGGCAGGGAGGTTGGGCTGGGGACGAGGCAGCTAAGATCTATGAGCTGTCAGTAACACTAATCAGGCTTTTCCCCGGCAGTTTTCATCTCCAGAGCAGCACCAGAAAGCGGGCACTGACCAGCAGTTGGTCAGCCAACTAAGCAGGCTGCCATGGCTACGGCACTGGTTTCACTTTCCAGTCATAACGATGATGAAAGCAAACTGATTGAAGAATCATCAATCAAGTTTAAGTTTTGTTGTTATTTTAGCTGTGTTTTCTTCATTTTGAAAACTGTGCGTGTCTGTCCTGAGAATGGCTTTTTGCATTTTAGGTGTCATCACTGTTAAAAAGACAAACGATCACACGGGGAACATTAAGACGGTTTGAGGCAGTACCAGAGTCTTCCAACAATAAAATGATGAATGGAGAATGAACTAACAACGTGAGAATGTGACAGAATGCCGTTTATGTTAAATATGCACACACGCTGATTTCTAGTATAAAAACTCGAGAAAAGGCAATCAGCAGCTCCTCAGTGATGTCGAACTCAAACAGCTGAACCACATTCATGTTTTTGTTGTTCTAAGGTTGATTCATTTCCAAAACCTCGTCTTCCACCCTTCCGTTCACTTTCAATCTTCCACATTTTGCATCTGACTTTGTCAAAGTTGTCTGAATTACATTCGAAAGAATATGTCACTGGAATAAAAAGGCATGGGGGAGGAGGAGTGGGGGCCAAAGTAATCAAGGGAGCTAAAAAGCGTGAAAGTACCATTACTCATAATGCCATATACACATTTGAAAGATAAATGACTGCAATCCAATGGCAGCCCTCTAATACTGGATCCAGTTGGGTGGAAAGAAAGAGAAAAACCTCCTTTCTTACCATGCTAGCGTTACTTTACATAATTGGATCATAAATGTTTCTTAAAACCATTCTGAGACAAAAAAAATGATAACACTAAAACACTAAAACATCAGCGTGTGTCTTTAACAAGTAATATCATATATATATTACTGTCTTGCGCAAACCTTCGTTTCTTCATATTAGGAAGAAAAGCGCAAACATACATGGAAATGCAGTATATACACTAAAAACAGAGCTTGAAAGTCAACATTTGGTGTTTGCTGGTTTATTCTTTTATTTATTTATTTCATTTGCTCATCTGTTGAGTTAGGTGCCTCTTTTATTCTTGACTGATTCATAGGCCAGTGGAAAGTGGCTTTACGAACAAACAAAAACATTCCTCTGAAAATGAAAAGAGAACTATTTCTCAAGACCACTTTATATGAATACCCAAAGTCTGGCTCAAAGTCTGGAAGTAAAATATATAGAAATGGGGGATAGCTAAAGACTTTTGTACAGTATAGTGTGTTATATAACATACGGCTTTAGATGTGTTCCATTTTTTGTGTATGTTACAGATTGTCATTTTTTATATGAAGGCTATTTTCTCTGCCTTAGGCTGCACAGTACAGTATCCATGACTAGACGTCAGTATAAGCAACATGTGATGGGATAAGACAACCAACTGAGGCAGTAGAGTGCAGTCATGACAATGCGCTACTTTGCCTCAAGGCCTCTTCCTAAGAAAGTTACATATTGAAGGAACGTAATCTCAGATACAATTTATTTTGACAGTTTTGTCCAAATAAGTTCTGTGTGTTCAAATACACTGCTTAAACCACACAGTAGTTGCAACACACCAGGAGTTGTGTGCAGTGTTATCTCAGCTATCTCTTATTCCTGTGCACTGAACACATCACTTGTGCACAGCATGACTCAAAAAGGCACTGAAATACAGCCAGTACTAATGAGCTCTTAAAACTGGACTCTGCTCTTCATTTGCTTGTGTCAAGCAAACTAATTTCCTCCGGCAATTATAGTGATTTTTTTTTTCTTTTTTTACAGATACAGTAAAAATACAGAAACCAACAAATTTGACTCTAGGCAGATAGTGGACCTATCTGCACACTGTGCAAACTAAGCCTGTGCTATATAAAGAAATAGTGGGTGAAGGAAAAAAGGTTAAGAGAGAAAAGGAAAGGTTACATCAACGAGACAGCACGCAATCACCCTATTCACACACAGCAAAGAAATGATAAAAGCTACCTGAACCCGGACATTAGTGAACAGTTTGAGCAAAAGGGTTAAACAGCAACAAGTCATAACATCTGCCCTGCTCCTTATTTAATACTGCAAGAACCAGAGCTGTTTTATGTGTAATCAACATGAAGAGTAGGCTGGGGCCCGGAAAGCATCCTACGCAGTTGCAAAAACCCTGTGGCCTCTATTCTGTTCCCCCTGTCTTAGCTTGTTTGAAACTATTTTTCTTCTTGGCATGCAATTCAAAGTGAGAAAATATTTCTAAAGAAGCAATCATCTTTCATTGTTTATTTCTAAATATGCCTTGCATTTAATAACAGCAGCCTTCCTCTCAGGAACAATAAAAAAAATTTTTTTTAAAAGGGACTGGACTGGCATTTTTATAGCATTTTTCTAACCTTACTGACCATTCAAAGTGCTTCATACTACATGCAGCATTTACACAGTACTTTAGTGCATCCATATTAAAAGATATGCTCAAATGAAAACCTCACGTTTTTGTAGGTTTAACACTCAGAAGCACGCTGGGTCCAAAAAACTACTAACGTCATTTAGAGTATTTGTCATGGATTGTGTAACACGGGTTATAAAAAGCCGTTTCTCTTGACATGGGCATATGACACATTCACACACCTCGCAGCGTGATTTTACTCCCTTGGCATTTTTCAAAAGTTGTTTAGCTGCTCAGAAAGCTGTGGGAGTCGGGGAGAAAGGTAACAATTGCCAACAGCAACAAACTTTGACACAAAGAAAGTCGAAGTATAAAGAAAATATAGACAAAGAGGGAAGGAAGAAATAAGGGAAGTTAATTAGGAAGCCTCTACTTGGAGGGACCATGAGACTCACAAGTACTGAGAGTCTGAATAACAATCAACTGAACTAATGTCATATATATGGAAAACAACCTCCAGTAACACTGAGAAACATTTACGCAGTGTTACATCATGTTTCCCTCTGGGCTCAAACACAACAGCTTCCACTGCACCACAGCAATGCCTGGGTCAGGGTTACAAATTAAACTCTATCCATGAAATTACTTCAGTGGCTTCAAAGCATTAAGTTTTCAACCTGAAAATCTTTATATTGTATAATAATTCCTCTGTGCGACGAAAGCATGCTTCAGTACAGGTATGGCCATATCCTAGCAGGGGAGCATGTCTGCTGAAAGTGGTTTGTTATGGTGGGCCACACAACAGGCTAAAACACTATTAGGCTATTCTGTCTTTTGACGCAGCTTATTTTTCCCAGCTCATAGAGGAGAGGAGTCAAAGGACTGAGCTGGCAAGTTGTTCCTTAAGGGTTTTTTTTTTTTTTCTTTTCTTAGGCTAGAAGTAGGGATATGGGAGCCACTATGCCACGATTAGCCAATATAACGGAGATAAAGCTTTGTGAGTGGAATAACTAGAATAACAAAGTACACATCAGTCAAATAAAGCATGAAACACTAGAAACCCCCCAAAACTATGTATTTACACCACCAGTACAGCACAATTCAACTATTTTATTAATCATCTCTGGTGTGAGAGTGCTATTTCCATCAAGCAGATACAAAACCTTTAAAGTTCATTTAATTCTAATTAATTTTTGTAATAAAAAACATTTGGTCCTTAGTAGGTCTTAAAACTAGATAAATACGACCTCAGAAGAACAACAACACATGATATGTTACACCCTCACTGCCTCCATAGGAATTAAGAGGGTAAGTAGCAGCCAGGTGCCGCTAATCAATTGGACTTGATTAACTGATCACCAGTGAGTGTGAGCGCCTCTATAAAAGCAGACATTTTGGCAGTTTGCTGGTCTGGAACACTCAGGTGTGTGTTAACACAATGCCAGGGAGCAAAGGCATCAACAATGATCTGAGAGAAGCAACTACTGCTGAGAGTTATAAGACCATTTTCAAACTGTTTGAAATCTATCATTCTGCAGTGCGAAAGATCATTGACAAAAGGAAAACATTCAAGACTATTGCCAGTCTTCCCAGGAGTTGATGTCCCAGTAAATTAGGCAATGCAATGCTCAGAGAAACTGCAAGAAACCCAAGAGGTACATTTGAAACTGTATAGGCCTCAGTTAGCATGTTAACTGTTAACGTTAATGAGAGTCGAATCAGAAAAAGACTGAACAAGTGTGGCTTGTTTGAAGGGTTGCCAGTAGAAAGCCTCTGTTCTCTAAAACAACATGGCAGCCGTACCGTTTAGACAAAAACCAAACACATCATATGAGGACTTACAGCTCATACCAGCTATCAAACACAGCGGTGGAGGGTAATGGTACATGGACTGGTTCTTATATAGCGCTTTTCCACTCTGAGCACTCAGAGTACCTTACACAACCTCATTCATCCAAGCACTTTTTTCCTATGCTCTTTCTACGTATCTAACGTATCTATATAACATTCACAATCCAATGGATGCATCGGACAACAACTTGAACTTAGTATCTTGCAAAAATGATTGCATATAAACCTCAATAAACTGAAGCAACGTTGTAAAGAGCGGGACAAAAAAAAAAAATGTCTCCACGATGATATGAGAGACTGATGAAGTCATACAGAAAAAAAAGTTCAAGTTTTTGCTTTTAAACACTGTTCTATAAGATTCTGCATTATATTGTATTTTATAGGTGCACCCACATGTGCTAATGATTAATTAACTAAGTACCTTTGATTATCAGCACCTAGATGCTACTTACCCTCTTAATTTCTATGGAAGCAGAAAGGGTGTAATCAGTTTGTCACACACTGCCTCCGTTTTTGCTGAATAAATAACGACATTGTGTAATATGTCATGTGCTGTTGTTCATCTGAGATTGCCTTTAAATAATTTTAAAAAGACCAGATAATTTTTGATACATGAAACCTTAGAAGTGAAGGAGGGCATATTTTCCTTTTCATAGGACTGTGTAAGCCCACAAAGGACACTAACTATATTTTGCAACCCCATTTTTGCAATACTGGGTTGGAAACTCTATTTCCTTCTCTCTCACTCTCAGTAGCATTTTAAAACTCCACCCCTCAGGCAAAAACAGTCTTGCTTTCCCATCACAAGGTGATCTCAGAGATGAGGACATGTTGTTTTCCTGGAAGAAAAAACACTGGTCCAACACAAAGCTAACTGACCTGGATGCACCTATAGCTGTGTTTGTGCCAGCCTGTTACATTACAGGCAGATATAGCATGATTCATCAGCAGTAAAGGAACTGTAGCTGCAAGCCTTTGATATTTACCACACAGAACCCCAAAGCATGTTTTTCTTGATAAGAAAATAGAGAAGCAAAAGTGAAATTATAATTTACCTGGTGGCTCTGAGTTTTTAATGACTTTTATGACTATACCCTGCTCTTATGGAAAGCTGTATTGCATTATCAGGTAACAAAGTGTTTCTTAGACAAACCTAAGAAACATGAACATAGACCTGCTAACGTATTATACTTATAGATTTTTGATAATGGTTTGTATTTATAGTCTTTTTGCCCCAGCAACAACAAATCCTCCCATGTGTCTCCTGTCTGAAGTGTCCATATTTGGTTCTTTCTGTCTTTTTAAACATTAAAAAAAGGTGAAAATGTCTATCCTGCTGGGCGTCATCAAGCTGAAGGTGGGTAATCCGCTTTGCCTTTTTTTTTTAAGTTAAAAAGCCTGCAGCAGCAAACAGTAGCACAGTGAAAACCGAGTGTAACCAAGAAATTAGATATACAGTGGGCTTATTTCTTTATATGAGATCAGGCTTAGCTCTTTCTTCTAAAAAGATTTCCTTATTGAAAATGAACATACAATTAAACATGACTTTGAAATCCTCAGATAGCTGCAGCTCCCCTAAAATATATGAGAGCTAAAAAAGGGGCCACGGCACAGTGTGAAGACCGGTCAATAATCCGATAAGCAGAAGGACAGACGAGACAAAGTCAGTGACGAGTGACCCGGTCACACAGATGCAGTGTTCATCACCAGAGAGTGCTTTATCCAGGGGAGGTACAGCACTGAAGGGAACAGAAGTATTTGAAGTCATTTTTCTCTTTCGAGCACCCAACTCTCAACCTCACAGTATGGTATTAGCCTGCTCTCTGCTTGCACCCTCTGTTCACCAACTCTCTCTCCAATCTTTCCCAAAAATTACTTTCTTTGTGCTCTGACAGAGAGCACAAAGAAAGTAACAAAAGCAAGAGTACAGATGTGAAAGGAAAGAGGTTGGTGAGAATCAAAGTGGGGGTTTTTTAAAAGAAAAAAACTCATGTGCATATGTTATAGTGCAGACTGCTTAACTGCTTTTGCATAAGGGAGTGTTTGCACAAGTTTGCTCATACACGCGCATTCATTAGTATCAAATCAAGCTGATCAATTCATTGTTTTTATATTTTAAAAAACATGTTTTAAAGTGTGGGACCTACCGCCTTACTGGGTTTTAGAAATGTAAATTGTAAATGTATAAATTTACTGAACTATACTTTCACAAAGTGGCGAGTCAAGAAAACAAACAAAACATTTTGGCTGATATCTGCTTTTGTCGTCAAACATTTATATATAAATAAACAACATATTAATACCAATGCAGTAATTTTCTTTTTGGGTTGTCATTTCAACCAATCTCTGTTGGCTTTTACTTTACAGAGAATGGATGACACTGAACCCACCTACAGCTGAATTTGTCTCCGCTTAGAGCGTTCATTTCCAGAATGCATTACCAGGAAAAAGGAAATCGCATTCTTGATGATCCGCATGTTTCGGGGGGAACAAGAAAATGATAATGAGATCCAGTCTCTCGAAGGTGGAAGTCTGTGGGGACTAAAAGGTGGTACACAGACATGGCACAAGAAATGTAAGTAAAGTGATGTGCTATTTCTACAAATTATCATGATATTTTAAGTCATACGTTATTTATATTATTTAACGCCATGCAGATAAATTAATTTTAAAAACCTGCATTATTAATGTGGAGAATAAAGAATATATATATAAATAAATAGTTTGTAACAATAAATGCTTGTTTGCTTTGATTTAAACAATATTTGTAATGTTTCAGAAGTTTACAATTAGAGCATCCCCGCTCTTTTTTACTTTCATAAAGAATTTTTGGACTCTTTTTGGAGCTTTTTTAATTCACAATGATGGTTTGAGCTTCTATCTTTCTTCTGATTGGCTGGCTAACACAAATCCAAGGTGTCAACAGCATGTGGGAGGTGCTTGGTGACTGAAATACCATATTAAGGACATCCTCTCTCTCTTTGAAGTCATATAGTGTTTCAGTCTGTCTGAAACCTCAGATTTTGGCTCACAGGAGGTTACTCTTACATACACTCACCTCATTATATGAAACTTTGTTCACCTTTAACATGAGCATCCATCATTGTCAAGGTTTTCAACACTTTTATGAACAATCAAATGAGCATCAACTGTGTGAGAAACTGTCAAACGAATCAACTGTCAAACTTATTGAGAGGTTTTCCAGGCTTATACCTATAGCCAGTCATACACAAAATGAGGAAGGTAGAAATATCTACTCAATACATGAAAGAGAATAGAAAAAAACATGGATGACTAAACATTTTTGGCACTTTAATTTGGCTGCAACTGCATGTGAACAAAATGGGACGATGGTGCGACTCAAAACAAAGTTATTTAGCTGGTACTCATGCTGCTGTTACCTTGCACCTTTCTATAATTATGCTTAGCCTGCTGATTCATTCTGCGCTCCTGACACAGCAGCACAGTGGTTGTATTGCAGTCATTAGGACGTTGTGTTGTGCACACTACACAGCATCACTGCATGGCAATTGACATAGTTAGTTGATAAAAGGCATCGGGGCCAGAATCCGCATTAGTAACAAGCATGGCTGGTGTTTTCAAATGTTTCAGTCAAATTAATTGCAGACACTGAATCATTGTGTAGTTGTATACTGATAGCAAAAAAAACTGCACAGATAACTCAAAAAGTAAAAATGAGGGAAGGCCAGTTTATAATAAAGTATGGTTTGCAGACAATGACAATGCATGTGGTGCTGGCCGCATAGATATGAGGTCAATTCAGGTCTTTTTAATAAGATGATTCCTTCACAGTGGAGCCGCATCTTAAATAAGCACAGCGATGTAGTGATTCAACAGCAATACTTATTCCAATACGGTGCCGGTGCATCAAGCTTTTAAATCTGACATCTGTGTCTGTTTTAGTCTCACAGCACAGAGGTCTTTAAATCCATCTCTGGCTGACTTCAGTTTATGCTAACGAAGACGCTGTGTAGGCTAAAAAGCTGACTTGACTTTAATGAGAAAAATGAGGAAGAGATCCAGGGACTATATGGTATCACTCGGTGTCCTCTATTGGATGTAAACAGGGACATGCTGATTTAAAAAAAAAAAAAAAAAAAAAAAATAAAGGTATAAT
>VUQG01019109.1:45645-77083 GCA_015106755.1 Etia nguti
TCACTAATTTATAAAAAAAAAAAAAAAGTGAATTAAAAAAAAAAAAAAAAAAAAAAACTAAAGCTCTAGATGTCTGCAACATCTAATTCACAGTTATTAAAAAGGTAAGACTGTCCCTATGGTAAAAAAGAAAACTTTTGTAAGTGAATTTTTAAAAAAGTGGGAAAAAAGGAGTACCTTTGTGATTCCAGGCCAAATATAAAACAAGAAATTTCTGTTAAACTGCCTGAATGAAAATGAATCCAGCCATGTGGTGAAAAGGTATGATACATGAAAGAGAGGTCAGAAATAACAACATGAGGTAAAATTTAACTCTTCACCGCTTGAAAGCCTGCTAGGAGTAAGGCTTGAAGCTCTTTTTTGAACTGGGCAGATTCTGCTTACAGAACAAAATGACTGGATGTGCTTCTGAAGTTAGTGGGGGTTGGTCTCTGTCAGAACACACCATTTTAATATAATGATACATTCTGTGGTGTCAAAACGCAACATTAAGGGTACGGGGGAGGTTGTTGAATGTCGTCTTTATGGGGGAAAGAGTTAAAGGAGGTATTCTGCAGCCAAGGTCAGAAGAAATTTCTAAAGAGAAAAAGGTCAGAAGGACAATGTGATAGAAACCACAGGAAAGAAAACAGGAGGACATAAGGAAGAAGGAGAGAAAGCAAAGTGTAAAAAAAAAGATGAAACAAGTAATTCTTTTACTCATAAAATTCCTCTCACCGATTGTCCTCATTTCCTACCCCACCTGCACTGCCCCATCACATTTTCCCCAGCTTTGGCTCTTGATTTGAATTTAGACAGGGAACAGTGAGCAGAGTGCACGGCTGAGGTTTACAGCAGGTGATTTGTCCCCACTACCCTTGGAGACAGCCAGAGGGAGAGAATTTCTGGGGGTTTTTCTCCAGCCAGGCTGGGCAGCAGACAGACAAGAAACAGAAAGGAATGCACAGGTGAGATTTGTGGTGTCAGGTGGCCTAGAGTTTCAAGATGCTGACAAGTGATTTAATTTGAAAAGGGGACACTAGTTGCATGTTATTCGTTTCTCCTCATTTCCTGCCAGCTTTACATGATTATCTGTTTGCTTAAAAGTGTGGAGAAAGTGTCAGGACTTTATTTCTGTGAAGACAAATTAGCAAATTAATTCTTAAGCCAAGGTCAAAAACATTTTAGTGGTCACTGTTATCTTGAACAATGAGCACTAAAATCTAATCAGTTTCATCCCTGTGTCCTTTAAGAGTCACCTTTAGTCAACAACATCTAATCAGGTTTTCATTAAGTCCTCGTGATAAATATTTGTACCGATTTTAAGATACAAAGGCATAAAATTCCAAACACTTAACTTCTCACCTTGAGCCATGCAACTACTATTTGCAACTGTTCATTTTTAGGTTTTTTAAACATTAAATAAACAACTGAAAATATCCTACCCGATTCTTATGCTCTTCACCATCCGACAAGCATTTTCTATCAAGTGTAGAGATGTCGGGTCAATGGCAAACCTTAAGTATAATTTATTTGCTTTTACCACAGTCTGCAACCACCACTTAGATTCTACTTCCAGATATTTTCAAAGATAAATCTTTAAAGCGGTGCCACAAGACACTGAAAGACATTGTCACTGAACATAGTTCAGGAATTTCCATTATGATGTCCTTATATTTTTTTTTCTCTCACAGGTGTTTGTTTTTTGTGTTACAGGCATGCTGAAAAGTGACACCAAATGAGACATAAGCTATAGTGCTTTTAGGTTCCATGTGAGGCTGGCTGCAAAAAAGGACGTCAAGCACCACAGACTCCAGTGTTAAGATGACCAACTTTACAGCTTTAACTGAGGTAGGGGCACGGCCGCTTTGACTGATAGATATCCCAACAATGGCAGCTTGAGCCAATCAGTCCGTCAGGCCTCATCTGTTCCTTTGAGTCATTAAACTGGACCTCTTCCCTGTGTGTGTGCTGTTGGTGCCTCTTGGAGCATTTTTAATGATTTGTCTGACTATTGCTGACTTGCTGTGATACAGGCCAAATAAGAAGTTTTTGTTTCAGCTCTGATGAATGAAATTCTAGTATTTTATTAGCCAATTATTTCGTACCATTTATCCGTATGTGTATGAAGCGGTGTATGCATTCATAAAGTAAAGTAACCGACATTTCCACAGCCAGAACACTAATGTTAAGTTATACAATGAAAACCTGTGACTGATGTCACATTGGCTCAGTCCAATTTGTGCATTGTTTTAAAACAAACAACTTTACATTTTAATTTAGTTTCGCCTCCTCTAATTCAAAAACCTGTGCCAGCATCTCCAATACTGCGCATAAGAGAACATGGTTCAGCAGCTAACTGAAACGCATTGAATTTACACACTATGTGGAAACTGGCGGATAATACTGTATGAAAATTAAATGGGGTCATGCTGGTTTATAGTATAATGTGTTAGTTAATGAAAAAAGGAAAGATCTGGAGAAAGATATGGACAGAGAGAGACACTAACAATAAGAAAATGGACTAATGGGACATATTGAACTACGCTGCCTAAACCAAAAGCTAACAATTGCTTAGGCGTTTTAAGCCAGTCACATGGAAAACAGCCTGTCCATGAACCAAGGCATTTATAATTGAGGGTAAAATAAGATGTTTGTTCTTCAATGCTTTGGCAACGGAACAAGAAATAAAACATTTCGTTGTCTGTTTGATAGATTACCATCTGCCCACTATTCCCACAGCATGATTCTTCAATCAGGCACAACCATAGATCTTTCCAGATAAATCCCCCCTCTAATACTGTAAGGGGTATAGGGGAGAGACAGAGAAAACAAATCTAAAATCTAATTTAACTCACAAACAGTAGAATGTGTACATCAGATTACAATCAAATTGAATTTCCTCCTCCCTGTCTCCCAAGTTGCTTTTTTTCTACGTCCACGTGTACACAAACGGCGCTCAGTTTGTGTTACCTTCAATATTACAAGACATCAGTTGGGGCAGTCCATTGCGCCTTTCCACAAAAACTGAGCCCCCTCGTGCTTTTCTACGGTTTGGGTCCTCAGAACTTGTCCAGTGGGTCCAAATACCTTTGCAGATATAGCTTTCGTGAATACAACAGACACTAATCATTTGCAGGTAATTTCCCCAGGCAGGGAACTAAACTCATAGATTTCCCCTGAGGTGGCAGTCTGAAAATGCTCCTACTTTTTGCTGTCGCTGTTTTACATACTTCTTATCTTTCTTATGTTTTCATCATACTTTCCTTACTGCCCTCTGATAGACTCCAAAAACAGCAGAATAGGTTTTATAGCCAGAACTCAAGACTGTGAGTTGTTTGGTTTGCATTAATAATTCAAACTAGCTGATTTCAAACAGATACTGTGTTTTGTGTATGCTAATGGCTGTGATGCTCAAAAATAGGTTTTGGTAAGGAAACAAAGAATCTGGTAAATGAAACGTGCAGTTTTTTCTTTATTAAAAAACACTCAATTTTCTATCAGTTGAGAACCGCTCAGACCAGCAGCTATTCAAACATCAATTATCTCTGACACCTTGACAAAGACTGAATGCCAGCCATTTGTGTTGTGTCCACAGATTCTCCAAAATCATTGCTCAAATTTAAATGTCTCCACAACATGAAAAAAAGGCAAATGCACAAAAGAAAAAAAGGCTTTTTGACAAAACTTTCTCCCTTCTATTCTTCTCTATGGCTGCAAGCAGGAGTTAATGTGGAGGGTTTCAGTTTACACATGAGCAGCAGTGACGCGCAAAATCGTCACCAAATAAAGTCTAACATTTCAATTCAAAATAATTTATAGATATTTTATAGGAGATTTACATTAGGTATCATTTGAAACACTGAACATAGACTATAAATATCTGACCAGCTATGGAAAAACCCTCAACTTTGAACGGGTGCAAAACACCCAGCTGATAACAGTTAAACATTTCAAATCCATTGCACTTTGTATCAAAAGCCCATATACAACCCTAATTCCAAATAAGTTGGGATGATGTATAAACTATCATCAGAACAGAGCAAACATGCTGAATATTAAGAGAAGCTATGGCAATAAGTCGGACTTGTTCTCGGTGCGTGTTGGACTCTGCCAGGTCTGTCCTTTCTCACAGATAATTTTTATGAATAGAATTTAGCGTAGGCAAGTGGTGGAAGAGTTCCACTTGGGTGGTCTCAGAATCTTGTCCCTGCTTTTCAAAGATGATGTGGTTCTGTTGGCTTCATCAGGTGGTGGCCTCCAGCTCACACTGGAGCAGCTCACAGCTGAGTGTGAAGCGGCAGGAATGAAAATCAGCAAGTCTGAGGCCACGGACCTCAACAGGAAAAGGGTGGAGAGCCCACTCTGGATCAGGGGCAAGCTACTGCCCCAAGTAGAAGAGTTTAAGTATTTCGGGGTCTTGCTAACGAAAGAGGTGAGTGGGAGATCAACAGATGGATTGGTGCTGCAGCTGCAGTGATGCGGATGCACAGTCCATCGTGGTGAAGAGAGAGCTGAGCCTAAACGTGAAGCTTTCAATTTACCATTCGATCTACGTCTCTACCTTCACCTATGTTAATGAGCTTTGGTTAGTGACTGAAAGAACAAGATTGCGGATACAAGCAGAAGAAATCCATCTCAGGGAGATTCCCTATTTCTCCCTTAGAAATAGGGAAAGGAGTTCCGGCATCAGGGAGCGGCTCAGAGTAGAGCCAGATTAGGAACTTATAGTATGTGCAAGACATTGTTCTTTAATTGTGCCACTCAACAGAATAACACATATTTATGGTTACAGCCAGTTATGGAGTTAACTCCATTACCTATAGGTTCTCCCAGTGTCACCCAATTTAAAAAATCCAGAAAATGCATCTAATGGCAAGGCCAGGAGATGTGTTTTTGCATGGAGTCTATGCTTCATAGCAGCTATGAACTGGCCAAATGGCTAGTCATTAGTGCATCCAATTCAACAACCATCCATCAAAATCTTTATGACAAAGGACTGACCCTGAATCATAATACCCTCACATACAGCATTTAAAATAAGCTATGGAGTCATAAATCTAAACTCTGGAAGCCTATAATCTTGTTTCTGTGCCCATGGATTGTGAAAGAAATTGAGCCATGACCTCGCATTACTGAGAACTACAGAGCTGAATCTGTCTATTGCAGTGCTTGTATTGTTAAATTAGGCAGAGAATTGGAGACAGCTGCATACTTTATTTTTAGTTTTGTTTTCTTTTTCAGAGTGTGCTTAAAAATAGCATTAACTTTCAGACAAAAGTGTCATCTCTCAGTCAGAGTTTATTTTTCTCTCTCTGTCTCCTCTCACTACCAATTTTGTTTCCATATCTCTCTCTCTCTCACACACACACACACACACACACACACACACACACACACACACACACACTTCCCCTCTTCTAGAAATATCACATTAGGGGATCCATTAAGTGAGAAAAGGAGAAAAAAAAGCTGCCAGGGGACAAACTGTTAACACAGCAAGGTCAGTGGATAGCCATCTGACCATTATCAGGAAAGGTCACAACCATAAAGCTAATGTGTCTGTGTGTGCATGTGTGGGGGTTTGTGGATACATTAAAATGGGGATAAATTGACCATTTTCACAGGGATGCATTATGGAGTCCAGAGATGCGATGGGTAATTTGCACACATACATTTCTCTCAACATAATTTACCAAAGTTTATTCCTCAAACTAAAAGCTCTATCTTGTTCTGCCCTAAGTATCTGCCTGTGATGTCCAGATGAACTGACACAAACCAAGCTGTTAAGAGTCATAAGAGAGGATGTTGTTGGGGGGACAGGACCATTAGCAATCTGTGCTACTTTTTCCCAAGCCTGAAACAAAATACACATCGAACCATTCTCTTTGACTTTCAAAAAGAAGTGATATTTACTCTTGTTTTTAAGCCAACATGAGTAAACCTCAGTATACTGACGATGTACAGGATGTCTTCTTTTCATTCTTGTTGTTTTAAATGTGTTTACTTTTATTTTTGATTGTGATTTACGGATGCATACGAGCGATGGAACTCACCAGACAGCCCACGATACGATGCTATCACAATACTTCACTCACGATCCAATATAATTTTGTATTGCAGTAATATATATTCCGATTTATCACCATTTTCAACTGCAGTTTATGTCCTCAAATTTAAACTTTGTGAATATCAGTTTTATCCAATAAGATATAGTTATCCCACTTCAGCTATTGGTTTTTTGCTGCAAAATTAGATTGTCAACGTACCAACACTGTCACTGCAACATGTTGCCATAAGACAGAGTCAGTTAGCTATCAGTGTGATGGGTCAATTTGGCAATTAAATGCAATGTGTTTCTGATAATACAACAATTAACTGTGATAAATCAGTGAAAATTACATGTGTTGCTGGTAAAATAGACAGAAATTCACATTTAACTCTTACATTTGCACTCAGCACTTTTCCTGTTCTATCAGAATATAACCAGAATGCAACAAGCTGGCAGTCAGTTGAGTTAAGTGTACTCGAGTCGTGCTTACTGATAAAAACTCATTCAGATTGATGGCAATCTGTCTGCATTTTTTGGACTTTCTAATGTTTACTTCCT
Organism: Etia nguti; assembly: GCA_015106755.1. Classification (NCBI taxonomy): domain Eukaryota; kingdom Metazoa; phylum Chordata; class Actinopteri; order Cichliformes; family Cichlidae; genus Etia; species Etia nguti. The sequence continues at coordinate 52,235 of VUQG01019109.1, forward strand.
CTTGTGTCTAGTTTCCTGTCTTTAGTTATTTGTATCTCCTGTGTGAAGTCAGTCACATCTCTGTCTAACTTTTGCCTATATCAAGTTCATGAGTCCTGTGTTTATCCATTTTTAGGCTTCCTCTTTTATTTTGATGGTCCCTTGTCTCTTGTGCATTATGTTCAGTTTGGCTTCCCCTGTCCCATTTTGTTTTTTTCAAATTTGTCCCTGCTATGTTCCCCAGCTGTCTCCACTCCCTTAATGACCCTCCTGTGTATATATTGTCTCGGTCTCCCTTTTTCCCTTGTCAGAATGTCTGCTCGCTTTTCACATTTTTTCATTGGTTACTAGTCCTAGTTTATATTTCCACTTTAGATTCAGTAAGTGGCAGTTTTCCATTTTCCTTTTATTTTGTGGTTCTTTGTATTTTCATACCCTGGACATCAATAAATGGCTTGTTTTGAGGGTTTTTTCTTCTGCCTGAGATTCTGCTTTTGGGTCGTCTTCTCCACACACGTGATCTGCGTCCCTGCAGATTATCACGTTATTTCCAAACCTTCAACAATCTCTCTGAGAATGACTGCAGTTAGTAGAAATCAGACTGTTTGCAGAAAGAGGGCTCACCTCACCTGTGAGGTGAGCCCTCTTTTTTTGTAGTATTCCCAGAGTATTTTAATTTATTTAATAAAATATTATTTGGTGTCCCTGCATCAATATAATATCGCCACACAAAATATTGCAATATATTACTGTTTCATTTTTTCCCCAAACCCAATGCATACTCATTTGAAGCACAGGGCTTTTAACTACTTCTGTTACTGCTTTGTCTGAAATAAAACAATGAAAAAAAAAGCTTGCAGACCAGAGTTACAGCTTTGCAGTTATTTTACCTCTGCCAACAAATCAAGTTGCAGTTTGCATCCATGCATAATTAAGAATTCTTGACTTTTGGCCACAAAATTTATTTTTGTGGTGTAACAGTGAGCTCTAAGAAACCAAATCCTAATCAGCTCATCCTTGATTTGAGATCACTTCTTCCATATGTAATGAAAGTCAGGTAAGGTTGTTCCTGAGATGTTCTTTTCACAAAAATGGGATGGACATGGTGTCACAGGGATCCTGACCTTTAACTACAATAAGTTCTTCCTTCTTTCTCAAGACAATCAAGACACTGCATTCATGAGAGTGGTACAGACAGAGGTGTGTACTTTTTTTAAGGACTGGGAAAGTAATCAGATTGTAATTTTAATTAGATTTTTACTTCTAAAAGCCTGTAACAGCTGCCTGCAGCTACCTTTGTCTCCGATCACCGGGAGGCTCTCACCCACTCAGCTTTCAGCAGCACGCAAAAGAGGTGTCGTTTGGTTGTCAGGTTCAGCTCTTCGTTGCGGGCTGGCAGGGACCTGTAGTTGCCCTTGCTCGACGAGCCTTTTTGTCAAAAACACCCGCTCGTCTGGGCCTAAGGCAGGATTCACACAGGATTCAGAACCCTCGCTTTTCATTTACTTTGAGTGGGGTGACGTGGCCTTGCTCGCGCTGCTTTTGCTGAAAGTCGAGAAATCCAACTTCTGAAGCGTCAGTGCCAGTGTCAGCCAATCACATCACAGTTATACAAATGCTCCATCATTGCCTGTTAGGCAATGAAATCATGTTATAAAAAGAATGTGGCTGAGATGTAAAATGTGCAAGTGCAGCTAAAATGATATTTGATATTTACGTTAAAATATTCACCCTGCTGTATATAAATGTTACTGACATACAGGTAGGTTGGCTAATGCTAACTGCAGCTTGGCTAGTTTGCCTTGTGATGACGATTGGTTATTATTGCTATGAGGATCATTCCAGCAGAGATACACCCCCAAATATCAGAAACCTACTGTCAAAAACTGAAGCAGTGATGTGGGAATGCTTTCTAACTGATCAGATGATCCTGTGTACCAACACCCATTTTTTTTTCCTTATATTTATTTGTTTAGCACATATGTTGGATTTTTGTATTATTTTTTAATGGTAAATACAAGTAAAATTACATAAATATTTGTTATAATTGGAAACCCCCAGTTTTTATACCATTAAAAAATCTACCCCATAAGTGAATACTCACAAAAAAAAAAACTGCATATACTGACCAAACTTTGCAGGACCACAAGTGTCTATGTATCAGTCTAAACTATGTGATACTTCAGGCTGCACATCTGCTGCGATACTGCGCCTGTGGTTTTATTTCTTTTCATTCTTCTATGCCAATGATTTGTCCTCAGCCTCCTTTATTCTGTTTAATAATCTATTTTCAGGCTCTTGCCTACTCTCGCTCGTACAGCATCGGCATGGGTGGCAACCCCACCATCTGTCCTCTTCACCCTCCTTCCCTGTTTGCTGCTTGCTAATTTGCTGGTTAATTATAGAAATGCAGGGGATCAGTGCAGTCTCTTCATAACAGGGGCTGTGTTTATTGTCTGTGGGACTTTAATGAAGTGATGTAACATTTGCCCTATAGGCCACTTACTCAACCAGATATTCACGCAGTGGATTAAAGTATGTATACACTGATAAGTAGCACTGCAGATTCTTTACTGTCAGCCAAGCGGGCCTTTCCAAGTGAAGATCATTCGCTTCTGTAAAATTGCTTGGACAGCTAGAATTCAAATTGGTGCTGTGAAGCTTGTTAACACATCCGTGAAGTCCTACAGAGAGCCGCAAAAAACATGCAAAGCAAAAACAGTGTGTGCCACATTGGACCTTTTTTGAGGTAAATTTTCTGCATTGGAACAGCAACAAATATGTAAATATTGTATTAATAGTCGATTTGAACCAGTGTGGACTTGACGTCTGTGGTTACTGCTTCAAACCAGTTTTAGTGTTAAGCAACATTACTGAATGTATTTTTCAGAAATTAACAACAATCACTGATATCAAATGACTGGAAACGGTAACTTTGTCCCTAACTTGCTGGTAATGCCAGAGAGCTCCAGCTCCATAAAATCAACTAAGTCTACAGCTGTTTTTCAAGTAACACACTCTACGGTATCCCAGAGATTAGACACAAATCTTGAGATTTGAGTGCAAAAGTATTTTAAAGCCACAAAAATTGCACTAAACCATCCAGGGTTATTTCCCTCTTCGCTCCTTCGCATTTTCTAGTAAAACAATAAAGAAATATAAAAATATATATGTAGCGTTCGTTTTGAGCAGGCAAAATGAAAGCCATACCATAACCGCTTATAAAGCAGGAACTGACTTTTGCAATAACAACACATTTACCAGTTCAAACATACCAAAAATATACAAATTTAACTTTAATCATATACAAATGAAGCAAGTTTAAGTCTTAGAAGGACCATCTAGTATTCAGCCCACTAAGCAGTCTTCTCTGCTGTAGCTGAGGTTATTTAGACCTTGGGTTGCAGGTGGGATGGCAGATGTCTGACAGCGAAGCTAATCAGACTTCCTGCTTGGTCTAATGGTTGAATAATTGTCCCGGGCTTAGCTGTTGTCTGATAATGCCCTATCAGACCAGAGTCGTCTTACAGAGCAGACAGGGATAGAAAGTAATGCAATAGGGAGCGCGGGCAAATTTTATTAGAGATGATAAAGAATGGATTCATAAGTCTGGATCAAAAAATAGCGGGAAGCAGAGAGCTGCAAAAGAAAATGGTTCTCATCCTCTGACCTTTCAGACGGAGAGAGAGAGAGAGAGAGAGAGAGAGAGAGGAAGTGAATCTCATTGTGTGTTAGGAAATATTCCCTGCGAGGAATTATTGCCTTGCCCACAGTTACATGCAGTCTCAGTTGCTGGTGCTTTGTGTACAGCAGATGAAAATTCAATAATTATTCTTAATGTATAAACACTGCACCTGCCAACTTAAATAAACTTCATACTAATTACAAACGTATTATCTACTCCTCAGTTTACTGCATGTATAATCGAAGGAGCTCCTCATGATGTGTAAGATTAGCACATAAATGGGCAAGCAGCAATAAATGTAGAGTCAGTGATCTTCCTTCTTCAACACGTTTAGACATTTTATTTCACAAAAAGCTGCTAAAACATTACAATGTTGGCCGTGGATTTATGCACAAATCCTAAAAACCTGAAGAATCTGTTCTTTTCAATCACAGCTCGGGACCTCAAAAAGGACAGATGTTTTAGTTTCACCATGCTGAGTAGAACAGAAATGTTCTTCCATGATAAAAGCAAATTAGAATCCTCTTACATCCTGGCAGCATGCCACCAGCTCCTTGATTCAATAAGACATTTCAAATTAGCTTAAAAGCATCTTGGTATGCCTGCACTGTTTTGTTTTTTAAACATTTCTGGCACCGAATATTTGATCACATCAAGTTTCGTTCTTTGGATTTTCTACAAAAAAGAACTTGACAATAGCCTTGGTGCATTCACGAAAAGCCTTTACACAGTACTCATTGTAACACCCGGTATAAGGGCCGCTTTCTTCATATCCACCAGCGATGATTTGTGCAACAGTATGAAGCGTGTTATCTTCCTCCCCCAAACTAAATTTCAATTTATTTAATTTATTTAAGCACATCCCCAGCCTGTGTTTTTGGGATATTTACAGTGCATTTTGGGTTGGTTTTGAGGTGGCGTGTTGTTGTGCGAGTGTAAGAGGCTCTGCCACATGGCAGCAGTGAAAATCTATGCAGTCTTATCACCAGCTCACATGGTTATCCTGCATTGTTCATGTTGGGTAAAAAGGATAGATGTGTTGCTCCTTTTCCTGTATGTCTAAATGTACTGTGTGTTTCACATCAACAAGACACCCTGTGTTTTAATCTCAGCTGCATTAAAATGAACAGACAGATATGTTTTTGATATCTGCTACGCTTAAGCTGCAGACAGGCTTAATCAGGAAACCCATTTCTTTTAAATTATGTTTTTGGTTTTTTTTTTTACTTTAATTGTGGATTTTAATTCTTATGAAATGCAAAACTTCCTCAGTTTATTCTGATTGTCATAGCAATCCTAATCTGAGCAGAGGCATTTTAAAATGAAATACTGCTTACAGCCAAAATATTTTAAGTGTAGCATTTGTCAGAAGATTATTGAGCTCATGCTTTCTTGCATCTCATCAAAGGTGTAAAGTAGCTTTAAAGTTTTGTTGCCCGTGGTGATTCACGCTTCAGCAGAGTTCAGGCCGCAGCTTATTGATGCGCTCAGGCTGCCGGTGTTGTTCACTGACACCGACGGCCACAGGGAGAGAGCAATGATGCAAGATCAAAAGAGAACAAATCACTCTAAACTCTTCAGTTTGAACATAATAGGTAGCCCATGGGTTCAGATAAGCAGGTAGAGTCTCGTAGAGCTGGACACGCAAATGGAAACAAGATTTCTTTTTCCCCTGTTGAGCATTTTAGGCTTTTTATTTCAGTACACATCTTCAGACCAATTTATTATCATTTAGTAGACCCTTCCTCTCTTCTTTACTGTATTAATTCAATTAATTAGCGCTGAAACTTGGCAGTAGCAAGCTTCTGCATCCTAAGCAGTAGTTTTCAGCAGGATATGTCTGTTTCTGTCAGAGATTTGCGTCAGCATGCCAAATATCCCGCTTTTGTCTGTCACTTGATTGGCAATGCAACACATCTCAGCACCTTGCCTTGCAGGTGGTGTGCCCATATGGCTGCAGCTCCATTTTGCTCCTTTGGGCTGCGGTACAGTCCCAGGCACTCATACTCATAAGCCCCCGTGCCAAGTCAGGCTCCAGCAGAGGGCCCTGTTCCCACTAGTCCAGGTGAGGTTGATCATTCCAAAGGTTGCAGTTAATTAGGGGTTTTGAAATCGTTTGTGTCTGGCCACCTGCAGGGACCAATTTACCTCAGGAGACCTTAACAAGACTTACAGCTTCCAGGGTTACATGGCTATACCCAGAAAACTGTCAATGCATCCAGGTCTCCAGTGTGCAGCTGTGCCTAAACTCAATACCACCTTCTCTAATGTCAAAAGACATATTTGTATTTTCATGCACTCTGTCGGTGACCCAATAAGTCTTAAGAAAAAATAGCTGAAAGAAAGATGACACACTAAAGGCTGAATATTTACTAAGAGCTGGTGAATTTAAACTTCAATCTAGCAGAAATAATCAAAATGTGAATTAAGGACAGGTTCCAGCTGTGATCTGCCATTTGGAATTGCTTGTCTCCAAACGTATCAATTCCCCTTATCAGTGCTGGCACGTTTTTCTAATAGCTACAAATGACAAATCATTGACGTCATGCTCATGGTAGTGTGGCTTTTCTGCACCTGAGTTCCATGCAAGGCTTTAATTTATTCTGTCTCTGATTTGATTAATCATTTTTAAAAGAAAACTCTTCACAGGAAACCATTCTGACATTAAAATGTCTACAACAAAACAGAAAAACCCATAGGAGAGACAGAACTACTGGTATTAGTACATTTATTTTAACATATGGATCTTTGAAAAACATCTACATACCTATACGTTAAAAATAAACCGATAAAATAACTCGTTTAGGTTACACAGAATAAACATCTGATGCCATAATCCAGCTCTGCTGCAAAAACACAGAACAACAGTTATCTTTTACTCAAACGATAGGAAATAATCAAACCATCAAGGACCTGTGCTGCATGAAGCTTTCGTCACTAGACAATTCATTATTCAGTCAGCACACTTAAACTTCTACAGTTTGGGCCATCTGCTGACCAAAAATCCTAAATATTTCAAAAGAGGGCTCAGACTGTAAATTGCTCTCTGTGGAGCCGAGATGGGTTGTGAACTCCCAGCCATCATTTCAATTACTCCACACCAAACTAACCCCTCACTGGGCATGAGCATTGGGGAAAAGGATCCATGTTATGACTTAACCTTTACCTTCAGTTTTTCAGCCACTTTCTGTTCACTTATGTTCCTAATTAAGGTAGGATAAAGCCTCTCTCCTCTCCCCCCCGACTCCCACTGATTTCTCTCTTCACCATCAGCAGTGGAGTCTAAATCAGCAAGAGCTACATCCAGGCCTACGCTACACAGCTGCTGTGACTTTACCACACAGTATGTGGTATTGCGGGTGGATAGCGCTCCATTAACCTCCCCCTGCAGCAGAAATCCAGCTTTGTGTTCTCTGCCACTTGACAGACAGAGCTGGTGATAGCGCTGTTTTGTTTTTTTGTTCTTTCCCCCCGCAATCTGAAAAACTGCAGACTTGTCAGCCTACCTGTTTTACTGTTTTCCCCATGTGGGGAAAAAGAAGAAGAAAAAAAAATCAGGAAACACTAAAGAAACCCATAAACTGAATTTATGGCCGCACTTGTATCAATATCCATCGTTAAGAGATCCCACTTTACATTTGATTGGCAGCTAGTAACTGTGTGTAAGTAACATCCATAATTTATACTGAATGCTTCCAATCGCTTTTTGACACAAAACCGATTTGTTATGTCAACTCTGTACTGTAAAAAAAAAACTAGAGTATCAGTTTTCTCCAGATTTTTACTCTCCATGAGACTGTAAAACAATCTGCTTGAGCTGTCAGTCTATGTTGAGGTACACATGCACTGAGCTGCAAAGATTTTTTTTTTCAGGATATTATCAGTGGCAGCAGATGTAGTATTAGTGTAGAAGTAATAGCATTATGGTTTAAAGACACAGGATATAATTCTTTATTTAGATTTTATCCTGCAGGGGAATGGAGAGAGTTTCTCGTGGTGCCCTGTTGAGATAAAACTGGAAAAAAAAAATCTCCAGCAGCATGATTTTCACAGAGGATGATGATTTCAGTGCGGTATCTCTCTACCTGCCTTTATAGCTCTCCTTCCATGCAGTGATGTTACTCATAAAGGCTAATGTTCTAAGACATTATCTTAAAAGCTGCCATATCAACTTTAGTCTACGGCTGCCTGAGGGGCGAACTGTGGCCAATGTTGTCTGTGTGTTTGTGCGTGAAAACGCAGGAGCACGATGGCTGGCTGTGGGGAAAAAAACATTTATTTAAATGTTTCCAGATTTACAAAGATGAGATATTAATAAAGCACTCCTTAAATCCTTAATATAACCTTTAAACAAGATCTGTTAAGCTGTGCAAACCAAAATGAAACCAGAAAACAGAAAAAACTAATTTATGAATTTTTTCCTTTCATTTAGCTTAAGGTTGCTGTCCAAAGTGATCGTACACACAAGTAAAACAACTGCCCGTGTTAAAATAATTTTCAGATTAAATATGAGATTTAAGAAACAAATTTAACTACATTTGTCATAGCTCAGACAAAACCTTAATTAGAAACCTAAAAATGAGGTTTGCTTCAAGGTTTTCATCTTTATAATCAGCATTTGGTTAACTTTATAATTTTAATTTTAATTCGGTTTCAGTGATTTCTTTAGAATGACCCTGAATCTTTCATAACAGTCTTTTAAAGGCAGACTGCAAGGCCAGGTGTTTAATTCTATATTAAACCTGAATTCTATTTAAGAGGTGTGGCCCAATACTTTTGTCCATACAGCATATAAACCAAAACTGATGGACCACACCGTTTACATTAGCAAACATTCTGTGCATGTACATGTTTATAGTCTTTATCGTTCCTGGGCTTCTGCCAAACTCATTTTTTCTTCTCAAACAGTTAACCTGCCATTGTCAGGGTAACATTTAACTGAATGCAACACTGTTGTACATAAAAACACATAGGAGAGGAGGGATGAGGAAATAATGTGTCATATTTCTGCAACAGCATTCCTGTGTGTGTTTTCCTGTGATTATACAGTCCCTGCTTTCCTCAGGCAACAATGCAATCATCGGTCACCTCAGCTTTTTTTTTTAAATTTTAGGCTGTGGTATTAGAAGTAAACATCCTCGTGTATTTCAACTGTAGCAATTTTTAAAGTGGTGTTGCATTCATTTTTGTTTGTATGCATTAACTAACCTATTTCAGTGTTGCCCAGTTTTTATCTTTCACATACAAAACCAGTAGCAAATTTTTAAATCGCTGGCAGAAATGAAAAATCGTTTCTGTTCGGTACACAGGTGCACAGAATGAAGTCAGCGCAAGCTAAGTCTTTGCAAAAACTCACAAACAGTTAAACAGTCAAGAAAATGTCCAAAAAATAACTCCACCTTTCAAAAAATTAACTCAGGACAACTTGTGCAGGTGGTCATTGTGCCAGATTTTGCAACAACGTGCACCTGTTTTGACTTTTTTGGTGTTGGAGGGGCAGCACAGTACAGAGGGAGCGTTATACTGCATTCCTGTCCATTAGTTACGCAGTTGTTTCAACCAAATTTGAACACATCCTAACTTTACTAGTGTTTTCCCTTTATACTATATACAAAATAGCATAATATCAGCAGGAAAGTATCACAAAAAGAGAACATCCTCTATTATACACACAAATATATTGCACAGTGGATTAAAATATTGGTTTGTCATACATGCTGCACTGCATTCATTTTTATTGTAATACCCCGCGTGTCGTTATAGTCCAGTATGATGTATTAGGGGTTCTGGGAGACGAATCGAGTGTATGGGCGACTCTGGGTAAACATCCTGCAGATGATAAAGCTCCTGCATCCAGCAGTAATCTATTCCTGGATAGGAACACGTTCTCTTTCTATTGGTGCAAAGTACGCGTACACACATTTACAAACACAAAGACGTACACACCGCTATTCTTGGAAACAGCTAGACCGAGGGGCTGGCCCTGTCTGGCTGGCACTGCCAGCAGGACAGCTGACACTGCAGGTTGTGTGCGTGTGCCCATATGTTTTATGTAAGCTATAGGCCTTGAGAGCAAAAGATTTTTTCTGCAAAATGAGGGCATTTTGGGGCCACTCCTCACTGCTTTAAAACACCCCCTGAAGATTCTGACTTGTTTTTAGATATTAAGGTTTTGGTCTTAAAAAATGAATATGAACTAGAAGGGACCTCACAAATATAGCACAAACTTCTTCAGGTGTGCCCACATGAGGGTATATGAGTTTTTGTTTCCCTGCAATACGACACTTGCAGTTAGTCCAGGGCCATGGGGTGCATTGGCCTAGATAGTGAAGGTGTGTGCAGAGCGCAGAGAGAAGTAAAAATGGAGCACTGGTTTCTCGGGGAAAAAATTAAATTTTAATGAAGTCAGAAACTTAACACTCTAATGCGCAATGACTCCATGCTGTTGTGAAACATGTTCAACACACCTCTCCAAAATTCAACCCAGTCACAGTCACAGATTTAACATCCTGCTTCCTAACAATGCAGTGCAAGGAATTCTGATTAACAGAGGAACGTTTACGAGACCGTGGATTGTGAACAGTGAATCAAATGCAAACACTTTGACTGTAGTCAGAATTAACGTTTTTTAGTTATTATTCTTAGTTGTTCCCAATATTTTGAAAAGTCAAAAAAAAGAAAAAGAAAAATATCTTTAGGCAAAATAGCACTACAGCAGAAATACTGTACTGTATGCTCTTTTAAATGAAAACCACACATTACAGGGCGATTTGTTATAACATGCTGGCATAATAATACAATATTTTTAAAAGGAAAATTATTTTTATTAATTCAATATGACTGCTTTATTTGCATTATTTTTCTTTACTGATCTCACATGTGGATTTATTTAAATACCTCATTAAACACTGGTGGTGGTTGAGTTACAGACAGGTGATGTACGCTGAACCTGACACGTGAAACAAACACAGAATATCACATCGCATTTTCAGGGGGATGATGAAATGAACGTGATATATATGTATGAAAGTCAAAAACAAATTGGGATTCATAACAAATCTTTAAAAAAATCTTTTTAAAAATATGGTAATTATTGCTACAGGCTTTACCGTATTCATGCAAAAGTTTCCCTCAGATTGGCCTACCCATTAAGGAAGAGATAAGGCATATACAAAATATATACATACAAGGGATCTCCATGCTAAAGTAAATAAATAAATAAATAAATTCATGGTGTGTGCATTTGTCTCACATCAGGAGTTTCTTTCTTTTTCGTTTTTCCTTCTTCTTTTTATTTTTGAGCATTGTGGATTATGGAATCAGCCAATACCATAATGTCTGCATTTTAATAACATATCTCACCCTGCTGGCAATGCTATCAGTCATCTGCGATCCCACAACGGGATGATAGGATGATCAGACTCAGGGGAAAATCACTAAATGACTAAAATGGATTGTCTTCCAAGAGCTACTATCCAAACAGAAAATCTACCCATACTTGGTGCTCACCAGGGGTTAATTTCAGTGCCTGGCTGAAAGTATTATCACAAGAGATAGGAGGTAAAGACAGAGGAAAGAAGAGGACAAGATTATTAAGAGGTCATTTGAGGTAATGTTGACAGACTGTCAAGGCAGTCCCCAGAGCATCCTGGGAGAATCTTGTCTTAAGTCTATATAATACCAGTTAAGTCCAGCCAAGGTTCTTTGACATTCATGGGTATCAGTGCCGCGAGACAACAGATTTTATCCCTCAAGCGTAAAACAGTCAAAGCATCTCCTCTTCTCGCTTGCAGAAGTGTACGAAGCACTTTTAAAAATTCCACATAAGGGAACCAGCAATATTACTTTAATTACACAGCAGAAATAAATGTACAAAAGGACTGTGGGAAGAATTCTGGACAGATAAAAGGAATGAAGAAGACAAGCACTACACTGAAAGCGATTAAGAAATGCTGCACTAACATGTTAAAAGGTTTAAAGGAGAAAGTGCTTCATTTTGACACATTCGTATCATCATTTCAAAATGTATTTTTTTTATAGTAAGAGGGGAAAAAAAAGACTGAATGAAAAATGTGGCAGTTCATGCTTTAATTTAATATTCCATTTTTGAGTAAAAATCCCTAACATAACACCGGAAGTTTCTGCCTTGTGGCAGTGTTTTCCAAAGGAAATTATGTAAAAGACTCTTTAGTCTCAATGAGGATGTTGTGTAAGGGTGAGAGAGAACAAGAGTGAGTGAAAGACCCGAGAGTGGAAGTAAAGCAAGAGATAAAGAAGCATGAGGAAAAAAAAAATCAGCCATAAATTAAGAAAGAGGAAGCTCTAGCCTTATCTCAAGACAAGTAATTTTATTATCTATGTAAATGTTGTATTTCTCATTGTAGATCACTTATTTATGCAGAAGGCAACATGTTTTTTTCTGTAGCCTGTTGAAAATGATCAATGGCTCTGCTATGCACTCCTGCAGTTTGTTATTAATTTTCCCTCGCTCCTCTCAACCCTTCACCTCTGATACTGGAAGATATCAATAACACAAACGTGGCTTTTTAAACATCAACACTGCAATGAAGAGGGGGTTTATCAGGGAAATTAACTTTTCCAGAACAGACTGTCTGACAACTTTGTTAAAATGTCCAGTGTGCACTAAATCAATTTTTTTATTTGTTTGATGTGCCTAAGGAATTTATTCATTGATAGTCAATTTACTGAAGGTAAATCTGTGTAAAGGAACAGATCAACATCACTTGCTTTGCATAGGGCACCAAAATCTTCGATCATAATGACCATAATGATGTATTATTTAAATTTACGACGACAGACATTCAAATAGGGTATACTTAGAGACTGTAAGTAATAAAATGAAAAATGGCAACTGCCTCCTCCATCTCCCGAGGGTTTCAACCCGCCCTGCTGCATGCTATAATAACATGCACATAGTGTAGGACCTGTCTGTAAAAGGTTATTAATGAGAATCACCAATAATACGCATAATCTGGTTCTGACAAAACATTAATAGGAGCTTAGGTAATATTTGTTGCTTCCAGCTGTTTGGAGCAGTCTTTCCTTTAAGCTTCCTGAAACTTTACTGAGTGTTTCCACACAGAGCATCAATAATTGTAACTATGTGTTAACCCAAACAATGAAACATGGCTGTGGGAGATGATAAATTACAGTCTGTACTTTTTTATAACTCGTGAACATGAGCTGACAAATACACACTAATACTAAGTCCTAGATTCACATGGGGCACCAGAGCTGCTCGATCATACTTCAAAAAAAATCCTAATTGGCAATCAAATCCACAAAAGAAAGCTTTATGCAAAGTATGATAAAAAAGAAACTAATAAAAACAAATTAAAAGTTAAAAAGGAGAAGCAAATTAAGTTGTGGTTAGGCAGTGGCAGCATGCTGAGATGAAAAGGATTTTTTGTTGTATTTTTCTGAATTTTAACTTGACTGATGAGTGAAATAAACAGAGAATCTGCAAACTCTACAACAGCAAGACATTCATCACCAAAATACTAACTATGACAACCCAACCCAACACTCAGAGTGAAGGAATAAACAAAGGAAAGGAAACAGCACTTTAGGAGAAGGAAGCAAAGTAAGGAGGGGGAGTGAAGGATTATTTCTTTTCCTCTCATGTGCTGTTTTGGTCTGCCTAACTCGTTCTTCCAGGAAGTGAAATCAAATCAGAAATCACTCAGTTGTCCAATAATATATTTTGCTCTTATCTTGTGTCAGACAGAGAAATATCACAAGGAAGAAAAATGCAAGAACACAGAGAAGGGTGTGTAGTTTGCATCCAAAATAGATTCACAACCATCCTATTTTGATATTTTGCCTTTGCTTTTGGGACATTTATATACAAATCAAGGGTTGTTTTTTTGGGGGGGGGAATCTGAGGTGTACATGTTGTTGTATATTTTTGGCTTGAACTACTGTATAAGCACAGGACACAAAGCTGTTTCCCCCTACCAGATATACCAGCAAAAAAAACAAAAAACAAAAAACAATGATCAGGGTGAACCTGTTATAAAAACAAATCCACTGCCAAAGACAGCTGCCCTTGTATTAACCTCGCCCTATTCTAAATCCATCCAGGTTGTGTTTTCCCCTAGAAAATTGCATCAAATTTGCTACCTGTACAGTTTAAAGATAGAAAATTAGATTAGGCTTGGTAACTAGATTAGGCTTGTTAGGCAGTCCTATACAGTCAGCATTTTGCAGCAAAGCAAACTCGGAAATAAATAAATCTAAACAGGCATAGAAGGAGCAGCGAGCAAGGAGCGGCAAGCCACAATGAAAGTCTTATTTTCTTTTAGAGTGGCAACACTAGCCCAAGAAAAACTAACAGCCCCGAGCAGTGTCTGGTGTGTGGCTAGGTACATTGTCCTGCTAGTAGTAAGAGAGGGAAATTCTTGGCCTCCATCAGTGTTTAGCTGGATGATATGTGTCAAAATAACATCCACAAAAATGCAGGACTCAAGTTATTTCCAGCAAAACACTATAAGATGATTAATGTTAGGAGTTTTTCCTCAAAAGATTAGATTCTTTTTGGCAGAAAAACAAAATAAAATATTTTCATTTCTATTACTTGGTATAAGATCAAAAGACAACTCACTTTTAAATGCTCATATTTTGCTTCTTTTGTTTCATTATCTTCAGTCAGCTGAAAGCAATTACCACCCAAAAATAACTCTAATGGGAATTCTTATCCTTGAAGCGTGCCAGTTTGTATGTGTGCTTGTTTGTTGAGAACAACTTTTCATCTGCTTGTGCTGTCTATCTCTGTCCTTCTGACTCTTTGAAAGTCAAACATTGGATGCCCTTCCCATCCTCACAGTTTGTGCTGTCTGTCTTCCCCACCACCTGCTAGCCTTTCTCTGTCTCACTCTGAATGTGAGCCTCTCTTTGTAGTGTTGCAACTGTTGCTCTCATTTCTTTATAGGGGAATGGATTTATGCAGGAAAGAGCTGGACTCCAAGACTATTAGAATATCTATTAGTTTGATGGGTATTCAGTTTCAGTTTTGGGATTTTGATTTTTTTTTAATATACACCTTGGACAGCTTGGATAACTGACATCAATTTCGCAAAGTATTCAACATTGTGTTTAATTCCATTTTACTGCTGCGAGCTGAGCAACTCTGTCAGCTTTTAATGTAAACATGTTTTAATATTCTTTATCTTGATCATTCATGATTTATCAGCCCAAAAAATTTGGGCTGATGGTTCATGTGCTCGTTTGTCCTCCATCCGTTTTTCTCTTTTTCTTATGGGCTGTAATGTCTTTTTCATATGAACTTTGATGCCTGAACCTCTTTTTTTACTCGACCCACAGCGAAGTGTCTCAGGGTAAACAATCTTCAGAACTTCCATTATTTCAGCCTTAACTTTGCATTTGGTTTTTTTTGTTTTGTTTTTTTGTTTATCTGCTTTTGTTTATATGTTTGTTTTGTGAACCCATCATCACTCTACTGGAAACACTTTGGAAAGGTGCGTCTTTTATAGCTTCCTCCTCAGACATTGTTGTTTCAGTTTCTCCAGTTTAACATTCTCCAGCTTACTTGCCTTAGAGGTGCAGAATTCTCACTTATAACACTGTTACCGCTTTCACTTCTTTACCTGGAGGAACATTTTTCCTTATATAGAGAAATGGGAATCTGAAATTTAACCTTACACAAGGAAAATGATCCCAAGCATAGCAGCAAGCGTACGACACAATGCCTGAAAAAGAAATGAAAGAATTAAGGTTTTACAATGGCCCACTCAAAGTCCAGCTGACTGACATGCTGTGGTGGGATCTTAACAGAGCTGTGCATAAACGAATGCCCACAAATCTCAATGAACCAAAGCAACGTTGTAAAGAGGAGTGGGCCAAAATTCCTCCACAAGAATGTGAGAGACAGATAAAGTCCTACAGAAAATTATTACTTATTAAGTTATTGCTGCTAAAGCTGGTTGTACAAGCTGTTTAATTGTGTGGTGAACTTTTTCACAGGGCTGCAAATATCATCCATTAGTGCCACAAAACAATCACACAAGGAAGGATTTTTGAAAGCTTACAATCTTTTCTTCCTCTTCAACATTTAATTTAATACTGTAGAACAGCACTGTAATATCTGATAAAATGACAACAACATTCATAAATTGTGTTTGAAACTGTCCATGTAATACATTTGACATTTAAAAACATAGAACAGTGCAACTATTAAGGCAGTTAATAATGTTATCATTTTTTATTGACTTTCTACTTGATATACAAAAAATATCATTGAAACACAGCAGGATCTGAAATATACAAAGAGGGTTTTCATGGTTTCTGATTATAAGTTTTTGTGTAGCATTTATAAGTGGAAGCTGATTTTCATTTGAAAGTTTGACGTTTTCTCTCTTCACACAGCAATAAGCTGGCTGCAAGAGATCACACTTCTTAAGCAGTGCGTTAACGGATCCCTCATGCCCCTCTAAAGCTAAGCTTCATTTATTTTATTTTTAATTAGCGGAAAAATTAAATACAATTTGAAAGAGCAATTTAAGGTACAGGTATTACCACTTGTGAAGTGAAAGGAAAGCCACATTAGTAACTAGTTCAGATTAATAAGAAGCCCACTTTTGAGTATCAATCCAAAAATGGCGTAGTGAATTTAAATACATGGAGAGGCAGATGAGTATGTGGGGGAGAGTATGACACCGATTAGCAAATTGTTTATTGCTGTGAGATGGAAACTATGCTTTCCGATAATGCACAAGGGCATTTAAAGACATAGGTATAAACAACGGCAATATTTAAGACCCTATAAACAAATTTTGTGAAAACTGTCACCCCTTTAACCTGAGTATTAGAGGGAACAGGTTCAGTAAATGTCTCTTGTTGACATGGCACTCACAGAGAAAAAAAGCCTGATAATATTCAGTTAAATGACTATGATCAAGGTAATCACAGCCGTTTCCTTTCAATGCTCCACAACAACTCCCATGTCCAAATAGCCCATTAACTGCTTGAAATAAAATGGTGCCATTATCAGTGAAAGGAAGAATGCTCTGTATTTTCTTACTGTGTTTATGGACATAAAAGGAGTGGGGTGACAATGTTTTTCATTCAGCATCTGCTCAAATTAGGACTTGAAAGATGTTTCAGTTTTTACCATTCCTGAATTTGATCACCCTCTCGCACTGTTTTGCATTAGTGATATGTAGCTTGGTGTTTGAAGCCTTAACAGGGGTGAAGCACGATGAATAGCTAATCAGTTTTAAGGCACTTAAGGCAAATGTGCTTCATCTATTAAAAACTCTGATAAGCTTAGACCTTTTTATGTTCTTTGCTTGAAGAGAAGGCTATGGCTGACTTCCAATATTCCAAAGTGATAAACTAGACGTGTACAGGAATCTCGTGGGCATGATTAAGTCATACATTTCAACACTGGGACTGAGGCTGAATAATCTTTTTAGCTTAGGAAGATTCCTAATTGAGTCAAATGACCTGGAAGCATCTAAGTGGCAACTGTGATAAGAGCTGGTTAAATTATCTAAATGCAAAAAAAAGTTATTCTGATGATTCCTATTTATGTGCTTTAGTATAAGATACACTGAACCCATCTTTAAGAGGGGAAAGAGATAATAGATTCAAAGCCTAACATATTACGCTTAAGTCTTAGGTCTCAGTAACCAGGCATTAAGACCGCTTGGCAGTCCTGGCAACTTCTGGTCAGCTGTAACTTGCATGAAAGATACCAATTTTTCAGCAAACACATGCAAACTAACAAGTCAGCAGCAGTTACAGAGTGCGACACAACCTGGAAACTGAGATTGGTCACCTGCAAAGTAAAAGTTGTACTTTTTGAAACTTTTACTCTGAAGGTGAACGGTCTCGGCTTCCAATTTTGAACACTTCATCACACTCGTCACATTTTGCAATCATTTTGCAAGTAGTTAACAAGTTATCCCTCAGTGAAAGCAAGCAACCTCCCGCAACCACTTGCCAACTAGTTGGGGAATACACGTTTCCAGAGCGTCCATTACCAGTCTTTAGGCTTGCTTGATTGAGGCCTTAGGCACCTTTTACTTTTCAGAATTGCTGACATGAGGTGACAGGAAGGTGAGGGACCAATATCAGTGTTATGACCTTTTCATTTCATTGTTGTGATTGTTAGAATGGATTTCTTTTTTAATTAAAACCTGCTGTCTCATTACACAATCACTTAGCCTCGTCTAAGTGTTGTTGGATTCCTCAACATTTCTTTGACCTGTTACAACTTTAATGATTGAGGGAACATGCCTAGAAAACACATAAAAAGAACTGTTAATATTCAACTACATCCCATCTTTTAGTTCCAGCTTCATTGCAGATTGCAGTTTTTTTTATTGGTCTATAGCGAACCTAGTCTTTTCATCTATGAGATTAAATATGCAACATTTTAACCGTAAAATCATACATTTACTGTAATGATGCAACGTTAACTCTTTTACTCTTTCATGAAATTGAAGACAGCAGTGACACCTGCCATGATGTATAGTTTGGAGACAGTGGCTCTGACAGAAAGATAGGAGGTGGAGCTTGGCTGACCAGGAGGGATAGGATTAGAATGCTCAAATGATTTGCACATGTGCAGAGGAGGGATAGTGGATATATTGGACAATGAGTGTTAAAGATGTAGCTTCCAGGCATCTGGAAAAGACCTCAGAGAAGGTTCATGGATGAAGTGATGGAGGACATGCAGAGCATTGATGTAGCCAAAGAGAATGCTAGAGACAGGGTGAAATGGAGACAGATGATCCACTGTGGATCATCTCGCTACGAAAACAAAGATGCTATGAATGATATCGCAGTTTTTAAAAGTTACATAAAATGTAAACTAGACCAATTCATTTTTTTAAAGAGGTATTTAAGGATAAGATAAGGAAATACACGTCTATTACATGTAGAAGAAAGACAGAAATGCTTTAAACCAGATTACTAATTTGAACTAATGGGATGGTAAAAGAAAAATGCTCTTCTGGAGTCAGCTTAACCATCATAACATTGAATGGTTTTTAATACAAGATTAGAAGTCCTGGACATGGATATAATTTTACTCATATTTATTCTAAAATATTACCTTTGTAGAGTCTAAATAATAAAGAAATAATGAATGCATTCTTTGCAGATATTGTTTCATAAGCCGAAAGGCTTCTCTTCTTCCAATAGCTTCGTGGTTTATTCAGGAAAAACAATATAAAGTCACTCAAAAAGCAGGCATATATTTGTGATCATAACAAAGCCTGATAAAAGATGACGTACTCTACCTTCACTCTTTCAATAAAATATGTAGGCTTCAGATTTATTGTTTTTATTTAATTTTTTATTGCTCCATTATGTTACTTTTTTCAGTGCCCAAGTTTTCAAAGACTGTCTCTTGTGCTGTTGGCCAACACAGGTGCAAAAGGACAGATGTTGGGGGATTTTGTAAAAATGTAAAATGACTTGGCCAGACAGAGAGATCAAGCTGAAAAGGATGTGCAGCAGGTTAGGATGGTTAAGGATAGAGATGGAAATGTACTAACCAGTGAAGCGAGTGTGTGGAAGAAGGAAGAAGGACTTTAAGGAGCTGAAGAGTGAAGAAAAAGACAATGAGGATAGCGTGTAATGGTGTAAAGTTAGTGAATTAGGAAGTGCTATGTATTTATGGTTGCTTTCAACAGAAAGCCTCGTCTTTCAGTTACTTTGTAGACAGTGGTTTTAAGTGACGTCCATACACTTGACAAAATAATGTAGAAAGAGCCAAATGAAGAGCAGTGTGGGCACCAAGGCAGCGCACGGCTGGTGTGAAGGTGCTGATCATGGTTGTTAAGTATAGAATCTAAGTCATCATTATCACAGAGCCTTAATTTTTCTGTGTATGTGTTTAGCTGTCCAAAGACAAGGAAAAAATTCGAGAAGCCAGTATTATCTAAAAAATCAAAACAACACTGACTTTCACCGTGTATTACTACTTCAAAGAGAGAAGTGCATAGTATATAAACATTCTGCTAAAAAGCTGTCCAAGCGGAAGATGTGAGGACATAAAAAAAAATTTAAATGATGTTCTGCTTCGTTTCCCTCCAAGATTTTGCTGACAGAGCAACTCTACAGACAGGTAATCATATTCCAGAGCACCTGGAGGCACATGGCAGCACACTGACACTCTAATACTTTTCAGTAATGTAAACTGTCAACTAAGTGATTATAGCAGATGATGACTTTGACAGTACCTCCCCAGTTGGACAAGTGGTTTAACACACATAGTCAACATGAAGTGGTAATTTCCATCTCTTATTTTAAGCTTTGTTTTCTACGCCAAATCCATCTTCAGAAATAATTCATGAGTCAATACTGAATAAAGTACTACAGCATATTAATAGGTAACTTGTAGTGAAGGACACCTATACACTATACATATACAAGTTACTTGTAAAGAAGACTTTTACATAGTGTTTTATAATGACTTTTGTGGCTATGTCACTGAGGGGAGTTGCAAAGCTAAAAATAACCACGAGGATGTCAGATATGGATCAAACAATAACTTGTTTGCACTCCACATTAATTAGCTGGGTGCACTTTAAACAGACAATGATGCAAGCTAAAAAAAATCTATACCAAACATTACCCTTGATAACTTATCTTACCGTGCTGTGCTAGAACATGTTGTCCATGTCTACGTTTTTCCTGCACACAAAATGTCAACAAATAAGGTGCTGACTCCCTTGACTTTAATACCATTTTTATTAAAAATATCCTTACACTGTATTTTTAGCTCTCCAATCCATGGTATAGCCATTTTTTTTCTCTCTTCCATATTCAGAACTATTATTAAAGCACTTTCCTGTCTTAGCAAAGGTTCAACTGGCTAAACAGTCAAAACATGTCCAACTGTTGGTAGACGAACAGGTATGGACTTATTTTTGAGGCAAGCAAGACCTAACCTATACAATATTCATGGAGTGACAGCAGCAAGCGAGAATGACACTGGTTTTAGTCGCAGCCTCGGCAGACACACCACAGAGTCGACCATTAATCATTCAGACTTCCCCACCACCACACAATGCATTAGAGACTTGGTGTACAGGAAGCCAAGAAGAATACATAACATAGACTGTGTTTATGTATGAGAGAGTGTGTTTGTCTTACTGCTCCAATAACACCCACAACTGTGTGATGAACATGAAAAACTGCAAGCGTGCACACACACGCAAAAGTTACAAGCACGTGGCACTGCTTTCACAAGCTTAGACACCACCACCAACTGGATTATACCTGAAACTGCCAACACTTAAACAAACAAGCATTACTGTTCATCGCTGCACGCCGGGCTGTTTTTAGAAGAAGCAAAAGGTGGCTGACTGGGATAAGTAAAGACTGAAACATAAAAGAGATGCAAATCTTCAAGGCTAGGAATTCAAATTACTTCAAATGCCACAGAAGAATTTAGTGATACAAGAAGTTTCAAGATAGAAAGTCACAGAAAAAGAGCGAGATGCAGAGAGAGGGAGGGGAGAATGAAACGAGGGGAGGTGAGTGCCAAACAGGTGCAGACAGAATCTAACATTTAAAAGTATGTTTAAATTAGTTCCTCCAGACAGGATTAGGGAGGGGGAAAAAATCCAAAAACATCAGCACAGAGTGCCTCAAAACATTCTGTCCATTTGTTAATCTAAAAGCAACACATGCACATCTGCTATGTGGTCCTGTAGAACAACTATAACAACCCACGAAACAGATGTGTGTGAGATTCAAAGAGAATTAAAGAAAACAGAAAGTGAAAGAGAGAGAGAAAAGGCATCCAGGGGGCACGGCAGAAACACAACACAGGCTGATGCGACAAACTAGATCCTGGCTGGAAAAGACAGATGCTCAGAAATAGCGGCAGCCTCCACCTCGGGTGTGCCTGGCCCTGCCTGCTGTGACATTACCTGCCTACCAGCACATAATCATGATGAATCGCTCTGGGGCCTGGTACCAACCACAGACTGCTCACGCCGCCAAACAATGAGTAGCAATGGCAAACATGGCCACACCATGCAGCCTTTCCCCCCTTTATCTTCCTTCTCTTTCTGTCATGATTCTCGCATTTTTTTCATTCCTTTGCTTATCTCTGCCTCTCTCCTAACGTCTCGCCTTTCATCTGTCCTTGCCTTCTGTATCCTCTCTGCACTGTCTCGTTTTTAGGCCTCCTCGTCTTTGTTGGTCTGATTCTTTTCCTTCTCTTTGGTATTTCCTGATGCATCTCTGTCCTTCATTTCTTCTTTCAAAACACAGGGGGCAGACACCAAAGAAAGAAAGGAAGCCTGGAGGTTCAATACACAGAAGAACAGTTGAGGTGACTTGTGCAAGCTTTGGACAGTTTAATGATAGTTTGTGTGTTGGTATTTGACAATTTCAGCAAGTCTGCTGTACATGTGGATTGACTGAGGACTGAAAGGACTATACGGCAAATGTCAGCAAGCAATGACAAAGAATGTTAAACATTATTTGTTCTCCTTTGGACTTCTTCTAATAATATACAGTTCAATACTTTGCTTTCCAGTGGCAATCTGAACTGTAATTCTAAGCTGAGAAAGCCATATTTATGTGGAATTTTATTTAGTCTCCAATACTTTTTTCATGGCATTTGTTTTCATCACCCCTCAGCATAAAGTATGTGGGTACTGAGGTTGATTCAGGAGGGATTTCGATATATTTGGAGTATTACACTTTCATAGTGTCATAAGTCAGAAGACCATGGAGGCCATTTTCAGAATTTAATACTAAGCCAAGTCATATTACTCTCAGCAGTTTGTTTTAATCTACCACAGGGATCAGGGTGGGAAAGAAAACATTGTTTATCATCACTTTTCTCCAAAAATCAATATCTGACAACAGGGATGAATTACATATTCTGCAATAACGAAGAGGGTAGCATCACCTCCTCCCCCTTTTTTTCTTAAATCATAGCATAGCTACAAAATTGACCTCATTTCTCAAAGACAGAAAAAAAAACCAGCACGGGACTAAAATAAGAGTCTGAATATAATGATACTAGTAAACAAGGTCTGTAAGAGCTGGTAAATCCAAGTCTGTGAATTCTGTCAAGACTTTCCAAGCAATTACTAGTGTTCCCCTACACACTGCTCCTCTAGGCTGCTGTCTAAATAAAGAAATGATGCTGGAGAGGCAAACATCACCTTGAGAAGTAAACACTGTAGATCTTTAATATTGTATGATGTTTCATCTTTGGCATTACCAGTATGACTACTTTTCAGAAAAGTCTAAAAGTGACTTTCATCCAGCAGACTTTGGTTCAAGTCTCTCGGAGGACTATTTTTAAATTTAATCACCGTTTGTTAAATGTAGTCACTAAAGATACTTGGTGTTATGTGCATGTGTTGTTTATGTGTGATTTCTGAATTTGCATATGCCAATTCACCTGTGCAGGGGCTCGGCTGTGATTGGTGGACGGAAGGATCGGCCTAGCGTGACAGGCTCCCGCAGCGGACGTAACCAATAAAGGACGACGGAAGAGCCGCGGCGTTTGGGGGATGTGGAAAGTATTCCGTGCACTTTCCCCAGGTCCAGACGTGGCAACCGCAGCCATAGCCATTTAGTTACTCGGACATGTGTGTGAAGTGCGGAGTGAGTAGGGGTGAGCTGCCAATTATTTTTGGGAAGCCTTGTTTTCTCCTGTGTTGTTAGACCAGGGAGGTCAGACTCCGTCATTTCTTTTGTCGTTTTTCTTGAAGAGGTCAGAGGGGGACCGAAGTTTAGGTTGGGTTTTGTTTGTTGTGTTGGCCTTGGCTCATCCTGAAGCTGTACACTTCCACTATTGTTGTTCTAAGTGCCATTTATGTAAATAAATCATTGTTGAAAGCCCGATGTCGTGGCTGTCTCTTTGGGCGTGGGAAGTCACAGGACACCCCACTCTTGTTATGGTCGTTCCGGGCCAGGTCGTAACAGCAGGTTTCTGTGGATGGGCTGTTTTAGCTGGCGGTGCAACAAAGCTTAGCAGGCGGTGAACGTACAAATATGGCTCTATAAATTTGATGATGTTTGTTTTTTTCTTTTTACTAACTTGGTGAACTCAGCCCTCCACTTCCATTTGACTCACATCATTTAGTCATCTCCAATATGCAGAATTTTGGTTCATAAACAACAGGCTTTTGCTTACCTTGTTAGATGTGAGATGTCTCGGGAGTGTTAAGGGGTTTGGGGTCCACTTATGGCTCCACTGGAAATCATCAGTCAGCGGGGTCTCTACTTTGTTCGTTCGTAAACGTGTTCTTTTATCCACCTTGAGGAATCACCAGTGAAACACTTCTTTTTTTCATTATTATTTATTAGAACACTGAATGATTTAATATTATCATGTACATGGATCTCTTTTGTTCGGAAAACCACATTCTGTAAAACAATTGCAGTCAGACTTCCCAATAGAAAGTAACCCCCCTAGCAGTTCACAGAGTTATATGAGTATATGACAATGTGCATCTATGTAACTGGTTAAAATTGGTGGGGAGAAGCTGCTTGTTTTGGAGCCACTGAGCTAAGAGGTGGCCATGACCAATATCAGGTGCCAGCTATCGTGTCTACAGCTGCCCCTGCACATTCTTTTATACTGATATGTCTGCAGGTTTCTAAGTAATTATTCAATCAGTAACAAGCCAACAAGTAACCCAACTATCAAGGCTGCAGAAAGGTGCGATGAATAAGGTGCCAAAGAAGTGCGGCAAGCTGTCCATACTTGAGGCCTTGGAAACTGCCAAGTAAAGACCATATATATATATCGGTGGGCAAGAGATGAAAACAGGGCGTTGTTTGAATTTGAATTTGAATTTATTTATTTAAAAGGGACAGTGCAGTTTAACATAGTCCAAGTACAAAACATGAAACTGATGTAACACACATAAGTTTATAGCTATTGCTAATTTTCAACAATTGTCCCTTGTTGGGCTCACAATCAAAAGAGATACATTTTACAATAAAACATACATTTTCATAAAACCAAATTACATCATAAATACAATTACAAAAATAAAATTAAAATCATTAGTTAAAATGACTACATCTCTGATTTCCCTTTAACCAAACTTTAACCTTCAATGTAAAGGATCTGATGTCTGTAATCAATTAGATTTCGGTTGGAGGTGTGTTCCACAGATGGCAAGCCTTTATGGAAAATGCTGACTGTCCAA
>VUQG01019110.1:32547-49035 GCA_015106755.1 Etia nguti
CTATATAATCCTTGGAGACGTTTTATGATAATTCTTTGCTACGAGTCACTGAAACTCATCAGGGCTTATTGAGGCATGAGCCATTTATTTAAATGCTTATAAGCTTCCATAAGTTCCAAATTCTGATGGTCTGCTTAAGCATGTATGGCACACTTTAGATGATGAATGTGTATATATTCACTTGAATATTCTAACACTTCCCTATAAGAGTGAATTTGATATAAGCCCGTTGACATTATATAGTGCACCTCATGAGTTGCACAGTTCACGTTTACCTTAATTTTACAATAACTGTTGGAGAAATGTAAGAAAGGTTATCCTCAAATAAATGTTTAATATATGTGAAATGAAACATTTACATGTCAGTGAAGGAAATGTTCCTGTCTCCTGCTACTTCTTATTTTTTTACCAAATATATATTACCAAGTTGATACTGACAATGGATCCAAGACGAACACCAGGAAAAAACAATAAAGGATGTTATTTTGCAGTGCAAGTGAAATTTTGTTTAAAGGCAGATGTGATTAAACAGTTTTTAGTTTGCTGTGCAGTCCTGTGAAAAACCAAGTACTCTTAATGATTCAGTAGCTTGTACAACCACCTTTAGCACCAGTAACTTGAACTAATCGTTTTCCATGTAATTTTATCAGTCTCTCATATTGTTGTGGAGGAATGTTCTGCTCACTCTTCTTTGTAATGTTGTTTTAGTTCATTGAAGTTTTCAAGCATTCATTTTTGCACAGCTCTCTTAAGGCCCCACCACAGTATTTCAGTCAGTTTGAGGTCTGGACCATTGCGACACCTTAATTCTTTGGGGTTTTTTTAGCCATTCTGGTGTAGATTTGCTGATATGCTTGAGATCATTGCCCTGTTGCAAGAATACGTTGTTATAGAGAGGAGTTTTTATGATGACTGCTAGGTGGCCAGGTTGAGTGGCTGTGCAACAAGCCCAAATCATCACCTCTCCACCACTGTGCTATGGTCTGTTGGATTGTCTTCACACATGATCCTGTGAATTATGGCCAAACATCTCCACCCTGGTCTTGTCTGTCAAAAGGACTTTGTTCCAGAAGTCTTGTAGCATGTTTGGATGCAACTTTGCAAACCTATTAGGGAGAAGAGACTTTTTCTTGTCATCCCTTTCAAACACGATACACTTGTTCAGTCTTTTTCTGATTGTAATGTCCTAAACTTTAACATCTAACATGGTAACTGAGGCCTGTAGCATCTGAGATGTAGCCCTTAGGTTTTTACAATTTCTCTGGCATTGCACACGCTGATCTTGGACTGACTTTCTGGGACATTGACTCGTTGGAAGATTGTGACATTATGTTAACACACCTGAATGCTCCAAACCTGCAAAATGCCAAAACTTCTCCTTTTATGGAGGTGGCTACTCCTCCTGGTGACCCCTAGTTAAATTGCATTTTCTTAGCAGCATCTGATTGCTACTTACCCTCCTAATTCCTAAGAAAGAGTGTACTTAGTTTTTTCACAGGACCGCACTGAGTCCTGGAAAGTGCATTTAAGACATTCATGGAGAAATAAATATCCATGACTGCCACTCACATGCAACTGATGAAAAAAATAATGTTTTCAATGTACAGCTGAATTTTCCATCCAATATGATGAATTCCTTGCAATCCAGCTTCATCATGCACATCTCACTCTTTTATATTAAGATTATGACAACCTAGTCAGATTTAAGCCCAGATGTCAAAACAGAAGCCAATCAATTACAACAATAATATTAAATAGGCTTTTTCATTTCAGGAGAGACAACTAATCTTCTAAAGAGAAAACTTACAAAATGCCTGGATCATTTCTTTTCATTGGGGATAAACATGGATATCATTTTAAATTATAAACAGAGAAACCACAGTCAGTCTGTTCAGTACTTTTTCTGTCACAAAGCAGTTTGTCCTTCTTCTGGTATCAAGTCTGGGAGGGAGAGTTGTTAATATTCAGATGAATGATCTTTCCGCCGTTTTCACCGTCACTTTGTTCTCACTTTCCTCAGATCCTGATATTGCTGATCAGGGTCAAGTTCTGGTGGTTGTCACAGCATCTGTAGGAGGTTTTTCCCTTTTGGTCATCCTTACCCTCTTCCTTTTAATCACTGGACGGTAAGACATCCCCTGTTTTTTTGTGTGCACACGCACACAGACACACA
The DNA here is from genome assembly GCA_015106755.1 of Etia nguti. Classification (NCBI taxonomy): domain Eukaryota; kingdom Metazoa; phylum Chordata; class Actinopteri; order Cichliformes; family Cichlidae; genus Etia; species Etia nguti. Next base: position 34,721 of record VUQG01019110.1, read on the forward strand.
CACACACACACACACACACACACACACACACACACACCTTTTTCTCTCATAATCTCCAGAGTGAGGCCACAACCAGAAGTCTGTTAATGGACTCCTTTTTTGCCACCAAGCAGACACCCTTATTTTACAAATGGCTGAACCAATTTTCTGCCTAATTACTCAGAATGTAATGCATGTACCAGCAGTTTTCTTCATTCCATTAACCTCCACAGGTTGGCTCAGAAAGTTGTCTTCAGTCTGCCTCTGGTTCACAGCGTTTTTACCATTAGTGGCACTTGTTAATAAACAATGAAAAATGGCCAGAAAGTGTGGATACTCTGTCTAGATTCTGACTTAATTGTGATACAAACCGAAATGATAATCTTTGATTACACAGTTTGCAAACATTACATTACGCTGAACATATCGAAACTCCAGTCTACAAAAAAACTGAAAAAAAGGATGACATCACTATCTATGTTAAAATGACTCTATATGGGAAATGAGCCACCAACATTGTTACTTTGGCCTATCTTTGTTTTCACTTGAAATACAGTTCAGGTATATACAGTAAATACAGCATTTCTTTTTTACCAAGAATCCAAACTGTCTTGTAATTTTTTAAAGTGGTGGTGAGCAATAGTTCTCCAGACATTCTGAAAGTATCTTATTTCTTTGGACGCTGGCTGCTTTTTTACTCATTTTCACTTCATTCCTTGTACCCGACCATTTTCAAAGTAATGTTTGGAAATTATTGTCTTTTCAAATTGACACTATAGGTGCATCTAATAAAAGAGTAGATTTAAAGGTCAGAGGGTCGTGGGTCCAAGTTCTCTGAAGATCTTGTGAATGCGATAACTCGAGATCAAAATTATGTAATATTTTCAAATTGATGCTATAGGTCTGGGGTGGGGAAACTCCAGGCCTCAAGGGCTGGTGTCCTGCAGGTTTTAGATGTGTCCGTGATCCAACACAGCTGATTTAAATGGCTAAATTACCTCCTCAACATGTCTTGAAGTTCTCCAGAGGCCTGGTAATGAACTAATCATTTGATTCAGGTGTGTTGACCCAGGGTGAGATCTAAAACCTGCAGGACACCGGCCCTTGAGGCCTGGAGTTCCCCACCCCTGCTGTAGGTGTATGTATTAGGAGCTTGAGGGATAGCGTTGGCGACCACTAGTTTGTTAAGCCACTTAACACTGACCTATGAGTCATCCAAGCAAAAAAAGTCAGAGATGAACCATGGTTGTCTCTAAATATAACAGACAACTTTGCAAAAAACTAATCTTAGATTTTTTTCTTTAACCACTTTTGTTGTTCTGTCACAAAAACTCATTATTTGTTCTCATTTTTACCCTTCAGCTGTAAAAGACTGATGCATCATTGTCATCACCCCACCGGGCAGGCTGGTGGGTGAGAACAAGGAAACAGGGTTTTTAAATTCATACCATGGGTCCATCTACTAAAAGTCTCAGATGAGTTTGAATTTCAGTGACCTTGACTTCAAGAGCAAAGTCAAAGGTCAAGTTTTCTGAAAATCTTCTGAATGCAATAACTCAAGAAGGAGGTAAACTAGGATTTTCATACTTATACAACATGTGCATCTACTAGGAGGCCAAGAGGGTAGCAGTGGCAGCTGCCAGTATTTTTTATTTTATTGAATCTTTGAAAAATGTCAAACTTAACACAGTTTGAAAGGCATAAAAATGTATTTTTGCAAAGACTGTTAGTTGAAAACTTGGCATTTCTTGGCACATCCTTAAAAACCTTTAATAGAAAACTACAGCAGGTCAATAATATCTGAAAGTCCTTAAGAAATAGGAAAAATAAAATCCGGCACATAGCTGACACGGGACCTTAGAGATGCATCTGGCCCTTCAGTTGATCCATCTACCCTAACTGAAGCCTTAGCAGAAATGGTCTCAATCCAGTAAAAGCATACCTGGATTTAAAAAAATAACACACAATGAAACATTATCAATCATGGATTGACTTTCCCAGATTCCAGACCTCAACATAACCGAACATTTTGAACAGAAAAAAAGACGGCCAGCATCCAAAGCAGAGCTTTGAATGTCCTTGAAGAAGTCTGAAGAGCCACTCCTGAAGACTACTTGAAGAAATTACAAGAAAGTTCAGGCTGTGTTGAAGAATAAAGATGGTCATACCAAATATTCATTTTCAAGCTTTTTAGAATCATACAAGTTTCCTTATTATATACTGTATTCCTATATATGTTTCAATAAACTGATCCACCTATTCCCCATTTTTCTGGAAAATATACTTTGAATTTTTGCAGTACTGTAACTGGCAATGAAAATGTTGCAGAGGTAACCAGGTGTCTGCTTTAAACCTGTTATACTGTTCTGCAGAAATTATTTTCATATATAGTTGCAGCTTTTTAGGTGTGAAGTGGGGATAATACCAATCCAGAAGAATCACAGTGTGTGAATTCATTATCTCATTGTCTTTGAACCAGGTTTACCTGCGCCCAAATATCAATAAAGTATTATCTTGTGTAAGTGACTTGTAAACCTGTTATACTGTAAATAAAGTGCAACATTTCAGAAAAATGCAATCCTATGATGACATTTTCAAAGAGCTGCCTTCTTCTTGGATAGTTTTTGCAAAGAGGATCTAAATTGTTCTTTTTGCTGAATGCAAGTGCTTGATTGTCAATTAAGTCCCAATCTGTGGAGCCTTGAAAGTTTGAACATGTGGGGCTCTGAATACTAAAATGGAAGAAAAGAAGAAAAAAAAGATCTAAATCAAGGAAAGAGCAAAAATTGCTCTTAAAACGCGTGATAGAAAAGAACATAATGGCATAATGTCGGTTTTTACACAGACACTTTTTGTAAACCAAAAGGCAGATTATGTGGGATCACAGAGAGAAGCCAAATGGCACTGTAGCAAAAAAAAAAAAAAAAAATCACTCATGCTTCATATTGATAATGTAAACTAATTTACCTTAATTTAGCACAAAACTTTGTAGGGGTATTAGCAGATTTTTAACTGTTGTGTTAATCTGGCTTACATGTGCAGGTGTCAGGGGTACATTAAAGCCAGGATGAAATCAGAGGAGAAGAGGAGGACACGCTTTCACAGTGGACACGGTGGGTGTGTGTGTGTGTGTATTTAATATGGGATTTCACACAGGTAAGATGAGTGCTGCAACATTTGTTGTAATTCCCAGGACTTTAGTTTTGCAAGAAGTTATACAAAGCATGGTCACCGTTTGCCTTAGAGCAACAATTCTTATGCATTATGCATTTTTTATATTGTCATGAGCAGAATTTATGGACTCTCTTATTTTCTGTTGAATGAAACTCGGTTATTACAGTTCAATTTTTTTAAAATTCCCATTATGGATCAAAAACAAAATAAGCCCAAAAGGATGCATTTAAAGACACTGGTTTATTACAGTCCATCCACGTGCTGGTAGATAGGGCAGATTGATCTGGATTTGGAGCTTGTTCAAACTAGCATTAGACGAATGTTAGTGTGTATTGAGAAAAAGATCAAAGCCAAATAGCCTTTTAAAAGAACTGATTAAGGCAAAAAATAAAACTGCAAGTGGTCTTAAAAAGCAATATTTTTTAAAAGTTTATATTCAGGTAAGACCCAGATATGGATCAATCCAGCTAATATAGGGCAAATATTAGGTTAAATATACTTATTAAAAGAAGTTTTTTACAGTTAAAATGTCCTGCCCTAATAATTACAAATCCAGATGTACACATATATGGACTCTACAATATATTTTTAAAAATATAATGTCAGTCAGTAATCCAGAAAGCAGAAGATTAACCTCCAGTGCCAATGTTCCCTGTTTTTGTCGTTTTAATACTTTGAGTAAACACACATTGCATCGTCTTACAAAACACAAAATGAAATCCCTCGGTCTGGTTCACCATTGAGCATGCTATTGGTGAGATTTTGACTCTTAAAAATCCATTTCAAGTCCCCTCTCACTATGTTTGGGCTTTTGTCATACAGATTGGGCCTATTTTCTGTGCTAAATCACTCACAGTTTGCCAGAAACCCACTATTGGTTTTTTGACAAAACTTGCTGTTCCAGTTAATAATTACAGTGGTGCTACAATTACAGATAAAAACAGGGTTATAGATTGCCCCATAGCGAGGACGTATTATTGTGCCCTGTGTTTTACTTAGGCAATTCAGTGAGAGCTCTTGTAGGATCCGATTTGAGGCCTGCAGGGAAACAAGTTTGGCTCTCGACACAAATCTAACAATTTTACCTGTGTGTGTTTGATTTGGGGATTTTTTTTATTGATCGAGAAGAACATTAAAGACTGTGAGGAAAATATTGTAACATGCTGACATACCATTTCTTTGTCCTTTGGACACAAGGCCCATCTCTAAGTGTGCACTGCTACTGTTTGTGTGCAGGTAACTTATCTGGTTCTTCATATAGCAGCAGCAGGTAAATGACATTACAGGGAAATTGTTCACAGGTGATATGAGAACTAAAATTGGTACATATACTCTTTTATGATCACTTACTTACTTTGATTAATACCACGTGTTTGTTCTAAATCCTCTGAAGCATCCATCTAGGTTTGCATGTTAATGTTAAAAATGCATTTATGGATGGAGCTCATACCATATTTTGAGTGTTAGGTGAGAGTGATAAAGCACTCTAATAATTGCAGTCAGTTTACCATGGACTAAACCCAGAAAGGATAAAACACTAATGAACTTACGACAGTCAGATTAGTAACAGGACTTACCCAGTACAACACCACAGTGGTGCATCCGGTCACCTTACAGCATGAGGGTTCCAGGTCTGAACCTGTCCGAGGACATTCTTGTCAGGTGATTCTAAAGTGTCTGCTGGTGTGGCGGTACATGATTATCTCTCTGCGTTAGCCTGTGAAAAAATAAGCAGTTAAAAACATTGATGACAGAGTGCGCCAGTGTGAGAGAGCTGAGCCAAGGGTAAAAACGTCTTCATGCACTGAATTCATAAAATTCACTCAATTGCACCGGGAATAAATTGGCACCAGATGAATGTTAAATATCTGAACCTAGTTGTATGTATGAGTAAAAGGGTAATCCCTCAAGATGGACAGCACTGTTACTGGACCACTGGAGCAGCATGTAACATATTATGTGCAACTGCAGTTATCTTGTTTTACTTCAAACAACCCAGCTCTGAGGAAGTTTTCAAGTAATACATTTGACTTGTTAAAAGAATTCAAAATTAAGAGTAAAACTTCCAAAATTTATCAGGTGTGTGAAATTCTGTAGTGAAAAATGTTGTTTCATAAAATGCAAATGATGGCCAAATTGGAAAATTTAAGTGGCTAATGGGATTTTACAGAGGAACAAACACTCATATTTTGGTGCTTGTATCCACATTTGAAAGATTATTTCAGTTATCTGCTGTGCTAATACTGCTCTCTGAGTCTTTTCCTCTATGATGCTGGAAGTTGAACAGTTTTTTTTCAGCAGCTTATTTAAGAATGAGTCTAATTTTACTTTATGCCAAACAGTAACAACGGACTTGCTGATACAAATGTACTTTTATGAGTCATTTCTTTCTATCCAGTAGAATGAAATTTATATGAATCGCACCAGTCTTTTCTGTGCTATTTGTTCTTTGCTCGTGTGTGCTTGGGAGCCATCATCCAGGCGGGGGGATGCCACCAGGCTCAACAAACTGGTAGAAAAGGCTTGTTCTATTATAGAGCTGAGCTTAGACCACTCTGGAGACAGAGGTGGGTAGACGAAGCCTTCAACCTTCCACAACACAAGCTGACGCAGCTATAAAGTACATTTAGTCCCAAGCTCATCTGCTTGAGGTGTACCACGGACAACTTCCAGTTATCATTTGTGCCAGTCATAATGCACACCACCGCAGCAGCATCCCCAGCCTCAGCTAGAGAGGAAGATGCAGAATTCTAACTGTCTGCAATGTCTTTTTATACTGCTCTGGGGATTTTTTTTTCAGCTCTTTCTTTCTCTTTTTCTGCCCCTTTTCCCATCCCTTGACAAAATAACAGAAAAACCTCACAATATAAAAGAAGCAAATAGTCAACCAATTATGGACTAACACAGTTGAATAAAGAATCACCTTCTCTTGCACAGTCTGGCTTCAGTATAACAGAATATCCTACAGGCTTAGAGAAGCCAGATAATGACTTTATGCTTGCAAATGCTTCAGGTTTTGAATAGATTAAGAAAATATGCACTGTGGTTGATAAAACTAATATCTGTTTTGGAAGAAAGTTTTCTCTTGCAAGTCATACAGGATGAGAATTTCATAATCGAATAACCTATCATTCAATGTCTCAGCCTGAGACAAAGTAAGAGATCTTTTATACCCTCCCGGACCTGATTAAATAATGTTAGATATGAGAATTTCCATACCTTATGTGTAAAAATCAATCATTCATTCAATCAATAAAAATTATCATTTTTTCCCTGGGCAGGATACATCTTGAGTTCAGTATGTGTTTAAAAACCCTTTAACACATCTCTTCTGAGCACATGTGTTTAACACTGTTCTCTCTGTCTGGTTGTGTGTCCTTGTTGTGGAGAAATGTGTAAGGACTTTATCCCACTTGTACTCATATATCACAGCAGTTCAACCTTATTTCAAACTTTTATGTGCTACTCCACAATATATATAAAACTGTACATTATATTGTCTATTTCTCTTCTAGTCCCATTTTCAGGAATTAAGACCTATGTGGATCCAGATACATATGAAGACCCCACTCAGGCTGTGGAGGAATTTGCCAAAGAGATAAACCCCTCTTACATATGCATCGAGAGGGTGATAGGCGCAGGTAAAACAACTTATACAAATCAATAAGTTGTGATAATGCATCGATTAAAATAGACACATCCAGTGTTTGCCACTATTTTAACCTGGGTGTTTTTTCCAAGAAAGTGATACGCAGGCATTTGCAAAACTTCTCAGTGATGTTTGTCTGCTATATAAAAAGAAATGCTGAAGCATATTAGTATTGGACCTTAGAGATGCTAACACTGCAGGCTTTGAATAATGGAGTTTGATGGTTCATTAATTTGAACAGATTGTGTCGGTTTATAAACCCCTGAGTAATTATGAAGGTGCCCCCTTTCAGGGGTTTCTGTAATATGGGCTCCATCTGGTGGAGCCCGTGTGCAGTTGCATAGTTTCAAATATGGCAGACAACTTACTGTACAGTAGGCCTAGCGGTAATGAATTTCATATATCACCTCCAGTGATTAGGCTGCATGTCTATCTGAGTCATGTTCATTTTTATTTTGTCTGTCGTTTTCACTTTAGAGTAAGGATTCCGGAACAATACCCAGCATTTAATCCTTTTTCTGGTTTTTATTTTGAATATGTTTTATTAAGTAAGTGAAAGGAAGTGTACTGTGTTTTGTAGGTGAATTTGGAGAAGTCTGCAGTGGTCGTTTGCGTGTACCAGGAAGGATGGACATCTCTGTGGCAATAAAGACCCTTAAGGGTGGTTATATGGACCAACAGAGACGAGACTTTTTGCGTGAGGCCTCGATCATGGGGCAGTTTAACAACCCCAACATCATCAGGCTGGAGGGAGTGGTCACTAAGAGTAAGCTCTTTACACAGCATAACTTCCGTTTCATGTTTTTTTTGTTTTTGTTTTTTTGCATTTTTGCGGTTTGGTCTCTTTTCTTTCCGTTGAGCTGTCAAATCAAGTCTTTCTCCTTTTCCTCAGGCAGACCAATAATGATAGTGGTGGAGTACATGGAAAATGGAGCACTGGACTCTTTCCTCCGGGTAAGGGGAATGCATGTTCACACCGGTACGGTGCATTCCTGAAGACATATTGTCTTTTTCACACACTGTTTGTCCCCTCTCTGTCTTAATACCACCTTAGGCACGTGATGGTCAGTTCACAGTGCTCCAGCTGGTTGGCATGCTGCGGGGCATCGCAGTTGGTATGACCTACCTTTCAGACATGGGTTATGTTCACCGAGACCTAGCTGCTCGCAACATCTTGGTAGATGGAAACTTGGTGTGTAAAGTCTCCGATTTTGGCATGTCCAGAGTTCTTGAAGATGACACCGAAGCAGCCTACACAGCTACAGTGAGTGCAGCTCCTGGAAGATTTTACAGCATCAGTAATGATAATGAAATCTGACTATCACTCTAACAAGAGGATCCTGTGTTTCTATTTTACATTAGGGAGGAAAGATACCAATACGCTGGACAGCACCAGAGGCAATTGCTTATGGAAAGTTTTCCTCAGCTAGTGATGTATGGAGCTATGGCATTGTCATGTGGGAAGTGATGTCATATGGAGAGAGGCCCTACTGGGAGATGTCCAATCAAGACGTAAGTTGCTTATTGCTCTAAACTCCTCAGCATGGTCAACACTTCATTCAATTTCTTGCAATTCTATCTCTTGTATGAGGAGAGTAACTCTTTAAAAAAATGAATCAATCATTGTTTTATTTGAGATTCAACAGTATGTTTACTGACATTCATCTCAGGTCATTTTATCTATTGAAGAAGGCTATCGTCTGCCAGCGCCAATGGGCTGCCCTGTGACGCTGCACCAGCTGATGCTACACTGCTGGCAGAAGGAATACAGCCAGCGCCCACACTTCAGTGATGTGCTGTCGTTCCTTGACAAACTCATAATTAATCCCAGTGGGCTGCTAAATCTAGCCAATGATGTTCAGAGGTAAGTATCAGATAACGCAGAGACTGTTTCCATTGTTTACATACAGTATATACAGACATTGAGACATTGTGGACATCTGGAAAATATGGAGCTGTTCTGCAATGAAAATAAGGCAAATGTATTTTTCCTGGTCTTGAGTACCGTTACAACTACAGTATGCTGCTTTACTTAAAAAACATTGAAAAAAATACATACAATCATGATGGCATATATGACTATACATACATTTAAAAAACATACACAAAAATATGAGGACACATATAACTACGGTTAAAACCATTTAATCATAAACATTCAAGATGCAGCATGGGGGCATTTAACTATACAGAAAGGAATTTCTAAGAATTATAGCTACATAATTATAGTACTAAAATGATGAGGTTTTACATGTATGTATTGCATATTACTGTAACGCCCCACTGCATCACATCATAAACCAATAAAAACGGTGAACCTGAAGAAAACTATCAGAAAAGAATAGGTAGGTAAAGGTATAATATTGATTGACTGGTAATTCTTATGCATCTAAACTGTTTATTCAAAGAATAATTCCTGTGTTTTTCTCTTTGCCATGTCAGTTTCGCTGACTCCCCAGACGACATGCCAGATTACCCTCTTTTCATCTCTATCGGCGACTGGCTCGACTCCATCAAAATGAACCAGTATAAGAACAACTTTCTTGCAGCAGGATACACGACGCTGGATTCTATTTCAATCATGAGCATAGAGTGAGCAGAGCCAAATTATACACAGAGCAGCTACAGTATCAAAATGTACACTAAAAGGAAACTAAGTTGCATAAAACGAGCAGGAAATTTTGACACTGTAAAAAACATGATTTGACTACCGAGTTTTGTCCAGTTCTGTGCAGTTTTCTTTTAAATGTCCTATTTTTTATGCTGTGTGTGCCTGCTGGTTTAACCACAGCATGATCAAGGAACTTGAACTACAATACTGCGCCAAAAGTCTTTTGAGTTTGCTAGGAAAACAGGAAATCTGTATAGGGATTTATTGGAATATACCCAAACATGTACAGTTTTAAAAAGCTTGAAAGTCATATTTGGTACGACTATCTTACGTACTCTTCAACACAACCTGAACTCTCTTAGGTAAGCTTACTTGTAAGTTCTGTAAGTAGTCTTCAGGAATAGTTCTCCAGGTTTCTTTAAAGACTTTCAAAGCTCTTCTTTAGATGCTGGCTGTCTTTTGTTCTGTTCTCTGTCAAGACGATCCCACACTGCTTCATTAATGTTGTGGTCTGGTCTCTGGGGAGGCCAGTCCATGACTGATAGTGCTCCATTATGTGTTTTTCTTTCCAGGTATGTGTTTACTTCATTGGCAGTGTGTTTGGGATCATTGCCATGCGGAAAATGAAGCTGTTGTCAATCAGATATTTTCCAGATGGCATTTTCTGTTTTCATGATTTCATCAACTTTGAAAACATCCCCAACACCACTGGCTGAAATGCACCCAGAAACCATGACACAGCCTCCACCATGTTTTGCGGAAATTGCTGAAATTACTTTCAGAGAGTGTTCAAAAAAGGCTTTTTTTGTTGTCCAGTTATCAAGTTTCCTCTAATTTGTTAAGAACATACTGCATATTATGCTAAGATATGCCAGGTTTTCATCTAATAGCACTTTGGGAATCCTCTTGTTGGTACAAAAAAAAGCTCATGTTTGACAAACTGTGTTGTCATTGACATTTTTCAAACTCAACTAAAGAAATTGGAACAAATTATTTGTTTTTGCCACATACAGGTAGTAACAGCATGCCTAACAATATATGTGGACACAACTTTTTATGTTTGTATAATTTTTCAGCGTTAACCACCTTAAATAATAAAGGACTTCACTGAAAATGAGTGATAAAGCAGCCAGTCCAAAGAAGAGCTTTGGAGAACTATTGCTCAAGACCACTTTAAAAATTACAATAAAGTTTGCCTCCTTGGACGTAAATTATTAAGAAATGTTGGCTCAAGACTTTTACACAGTACTGTATGTCAAGTTTAATTCAAATACACTGTGTAACATAAACTACAACACTGCCACTACCGTGCTTTTATGTTAAATGTGGTCATTGTTAACACCGTCAAGTTTTTGCTTGTTACAGTTTTGTGTTTTCCTTGTTGTAGAAAGTAGGTCTGCTGTTCTTATCTCTTCTCTCCTCTTTCTTCAGTGACATCAGACGTATTGGAGTCTGTTTGATTGGCCATCAGAGGAGAATCATAAGCAGCATACAGTCCCTTCGCCTGCAGCTTCACCACATCCAGCAGAGTGGCTTTCAAGTGTGAGCCCATTGCACAGAGTCAGACTGTGTGTACAAACTGAGCTGGAAACAAGTTCCTTGGCATCGTCATTCAACTAATTGCACAAAACACCAGACTCTTAGGTGTAGCAGGTACCACATGCTGCTCGTATGAGAGCGGTCTGCTGCTAGACCACATGTGGTCTAGTAAGCACATACTCATCATCTTATGGATCATTATCAATACAGCCTCCACAACAACCAACCTCTGGCGTTGGCCAAATGCGGTCTCTTTATTATCTAAGCAAATACTAGCATTCACTTGAATTTAGGACTTCTTTTCTCTAGTGTCTATTCAAGTGTTCACCAATACCTCTTCTCTTTCCAAGTGACAATCCAATGGTTTGTATTGACTTTGAATGGTCTAAAGTTTGTTACCTCATGACCAGAGAAGATGAGGACAGGAGAAATTATTTGGTGATGTGTGGTACAGTGCGTGACTTTAATAACTACCTTTCCAGCTGGTTTATGAAACACTTCACTTAAAAGAATAAAGATTGACTGGATGGTAAATACAATCATGTTTTTTGAACTGAAGACCGCTGAATGTCAAAAGATTTTATAGAAATGTATGTTCTCTCTTCATGATGATGCAGTATGTCTTGTACAAAAAGTCTTGTGAAAATTGTATGTTTTATCCAGTATGTTGGTTCCTGAATAAACAGCCCTATTTTAATACTTAGTTTTCTCTCAGACTTTAACCACCCCTGGCCTCAATGTCTACATACGCCACACATTTCATTAGGTACACTTTGCCAGTAAAGGATTACGCCTTGAGTCAACAAGGTGAACATTTTGATATATGAAAGTTTTCTGAATAGTTGATACAAAACAGGATGTTATTTACATCAACTTGGATTCTATCTATCATGTTGAAACAGAAATCAAGACTCATCAGTCCAAGTAACATCTATAAAAACCTTCTACTTTTGGTGAGCCCGTCTGAACTGTAGCCTCAGTTTCATGCTCTCAGCTAACATGAGTAACAAAAGATATGGTCTTGTGCTGCTGTAGCCCATCTGCTTCAAAGTTTTGTTGTGTTGTGTGTTCAGAAATGCTCATCTACATACCTTGGTTGCAATGAGTGGTTATCCGAGTTACTATTGCCTTCCTAGCAGCTCGAAGCAGTGTGTCCATTCTCTTCTGGCATCAGCAAGGCATTTCAGCCTGAAGAACTGGCTGGATCACTGGATGTTTCCTTTTTTATTGACCGTTCTCTGTAAACTCTAGAGATGGCTGGGCAGGAAAATCAACAGTTTCTGAAATACTCAGACCAGCATGTCTGGCACCAAAAACCATGCCAAATTATGCTTAACTTAAATCACCTTTTTATTCACATTCTGATGCTCAGTGTGAACCTCAGCAGGTCTTATTGACCTGCATTGAGTTCCTGCTCTGTGACTAGCTGAGAAGATATTTGCCTTAACAAGCAGGTGAACAGGTATACCTAATGAAGTGGCAAGGGATCCAATTTCAGACACTCACACACATGCACACACACAAACACAGATGTCCGTGGATGCCATCTCTCACTCAAAAACAAGTCCTCTTAATTGTCACTCGAGAGACTGACACATTTTCTCTGTCACTGTCAGGTGAGTTTACCACATGGGTGCTTATTGAAGGTGCTAGGTGAAAACCATAACTGGCCAAAGTAGGTGTTCAGTTTGTACACATTTTTAAATTCTGTGAGAAATGCTGCTTTATGGCTTATAGTCATTATTTTATATTAGAACTGTCTTTAGGGATTTGCACTCAGCAGTGAAAATATGTAGTTATACAATATTTTGGACAGTGAAAGTTAACATAAAAGAATAGGTGCGTTTGTTTCTCAGTATGTTAGCAATGTCTTGCCTATAAGACATCAGTAGATTAATTAAGACAAACAAACAGACTATTACTTCAGTTTTAAAAAATGTTTTCTTGTTTACAATCATTTCAGATTAATTGTTTCATGGTTGTATTTTCTTTGATTGTTTTTGTGGTGTGTTTTCAGACTTCATATTGTTCCCTTATTCTGCATATTAATCTTGTTTTGGAAAGTGGATACCGCCACTAAAGATGGTGTTATTTGTCTCTCAGAAACAGTTCATAACTTCTCTTCAACTCATTCATGTCACCTAAAAGGTAAACCTGTTTCTCCATCACCTGTTCAGCTCTGATGGTTCAGTAAGGACATCTCCTGGTTTCATCTTCATGTTTCCCTGTCACCATATGTCCAAACCGATATCATGACCAGGAGCTTGTAGGTCTGTGGCTCCAGAAAACATCAGCTGATACTAGAAAGTAATATGAAATAAATTCTAACAACAGCTTATCAAGCTTAAACGTGCTGCTGCTGTTTAGCGCGACATCCGCTGGTTTCCTCTTTCTGGCGCAAAGTGGGCAATAAACAAGCAAGAGAGACCCGATCAGCTGATCATTGATCAGTTTCATGATTGAAGTAGCAGCAGGAGAGGGAGGGGGGGATAATGAGAGAAGAAGAGGCAGCTGACAGCGTAAAGACACAGAATAACTCCAGCTTTGTGTCTTTTTCATTTTAGCTGAAGTACGGGTCAAACTCCGTTCATTTTCACCACAATACGAAATAATTTTCTCTGAATACGGGATGGTTGGCAACTCTAGTTTATTCATAAGATTAGTTAGTAAAGTTCACTATCAGTAACATCATAGCATCCGCCCAGCTGTATAGAAACTGCGTCATGCTAGCTAGTATGCAGTACGAGTTATTGTAACAGACTGTAAAACGTTAGCACAACGAAAATAAACTACACCTAAACTTCATTTATATCTGACCCAGATAGACTGCAGGTCATAACTTCTTACCTGAAGTTCAGTTCACCTGACACTCGGACCGGCGGCCGACTCGGGTCTCTCCTCCTCCTGCCTCACCTTTTCCTCATCCACCTGCTGGCCCCCACCACTTGCTAATGTTACTGAATCTGTGGAAGCTCCGCCATAGCTACCACCAAACAACTGAGTTATTTTTGCACATCTGCCAGCATCTGGCTAATCCACCACCTTTCATTGTTTACACCGTTACAAAAACCCCCCAGAAACAAAACAAAAAAAAAAACCATCGGTCCATAAAAACGAAAAATCACCATTGGCCCACCAGGCAAATCCCCGGTATGTCCGATGGTCCGACTGAGAGATTTCTGAAAAAATTAAAACGTACAGCTCTGCTATCACTTTCAACTTAAATGAAGACAGAAAGCAGCAGTGACGTTTGAAGGGTTGCTGAAGTTGGACTAGCTGGTATATAATGATGTGCTACGTGATCGCTAGAGACTAAGCTATGTTAGCATAGCTTTAGCACAGTAAAGCTGAAGGATGAACGCT
>VUQG01019111.1:0-37193 GCA_015106755.1 Etia nguti
CTAGAGAGGGGGGGGGGGGGGGGGGGGGGCTTGCCTCATATCTTTCATAAGTGCTGGAAAACTGTGTCCTCCTGCAAACAGTCTGTGTTATAGTGGTGATTTATTGGCCCAAATGGGTGTCTCTAAGAGTCGTGGTTTTGCTGCTGTGATTGTTAGTAGTGTATATGAAGAGAAACAGTTGAAGTAATTTCTGGGCTGTTTGTCATGAAAGCTGAACTTGAAATAATCCTAATCCTGCAGAGAGAGAGAGAAAGAGAGGTGCTGTTCAGCCCTAATGTGGGCTGCATGCTGTGTAGTGGATTAAATTAGATGAAGCTGCAGAGGAAGGTAATTTCTCTAAATCAGCTTTGTCCTGAGTGCTCGATCATCGGAAAGGCATGGTAAACCCACCTGACCTACTGCACTGATTGCACAGGTATGCAGGTGTGAGCAGGGCTCTCTGTTCTATTACTATTTCTTGTTTTTGCGCAGGCCCATAGTCATGGACTAGATGCTGACTTTGTGCTGTGCAGTGGAGTCAATAGATGTTTGAAGGGATCACAACAAACTCTGCATGTTCATGACAGGAGGGAAATAGAGTTTTCTTTTTTTATTTTTTGCGTGCCGTGACCTTGGGTGCTGAATTATTCAGGAGCAGGCTTCCATGTTTGTGAAAGTGCTGCAGGGAACAGGCTTAATAGTTAAACAAAGCTTTTTTTATGGGTGTCTCCGCAGCAGCTGAAGAGTTGCTTTTTATCTCTTTTTTACTGGATAAATAGGCTAAAGGTTCTACCCTTTCTCCTCCTTGCCATCATTAGCTGCCAAAAAGGAACTTTTCCCCCCCAAAACACCTCTGGTGAATTTCAAAAGTAGCTCCAGCATTATATAAATTTATATTAAAAAAACAGTCTGTTTGATTTGATGTGATATTCTATTCTATTCTATTCTATTCTATTCTATTCTATTCTATATTGACTGGCAGTGAGGCAGCTTGTTTATATAACGGAGCATCATCAATAGAAATGGTCACCAGTATCATGCTGCACCACTGCACTCATTTTTTTCCGCCATTCTGTTTTTGTTTTGCTGAGTCTGGAGCATCAGTGCACTAATCCTTTGTTATGTAATAAAATAAGGGAATGCATTAAGTTGAGATAATGGAGGGATTTCAGGCTTTATTAATCAGCAAAGTAGGGAATTTTATCTTCTAGCTATTATTTGGTTGGTCACTCCAGTCAGTTTCACACAGTCTTTGGTAATGTCTTCAAATGTCCCATTTTGCCAAAATAACACTCCTAGTCTTAAATATATTCAGTTTGCAATGCTGTATAACAGCAAAGTCATTACAAATGAGAACACGGGGAGGAGAGGAATGAATAAACAACAAAAAATAATAATTGAAATTACTGTCCAGTTCAAGGTAGCTAGTCTGAAGCTGGAAAAAACAAAAAACCCCTCTTCCTCCTGACAATCAGTTACTTAAATATCCACATCAGTCATCTGAGGGCCTGTCTGTCATTGCTCTCTTTTATGGAAGGTCAAACTCATCATTAGATGAGGATGGGTTACTGAGGAATGCTGGCACAGTCTGCCATCGCCCAATGACCCCAGTTGAGCATTGTTCCTAGCTGTGGATTACTGTGGTGCTAATAATCCATAGGACAATGACAGCTCAGTTATTAACTTGGATGAACTGAATTCAACAGTTGTCTCAAGATGGATAATTAAGCAAGAAAGGAAAAAATATGGAAAACGCTGGCTGTGAAAAAATGTAAGCAAGTAAGGGAGAGAAGATTTATTTAGCCAGCCTGAAGTAGATTAAGACGTGCTTGGTAAGTGGTCACACTTAAAATCACATAACTATTAGTAATGTACTAGATAATAACTGCTTAGAAAGCTGAAAAATGTGCTCCGAGGACATCTTTCATAGCATGCTCTTATTTATTTTAGTTTTAAAAAATGAAATTCTCGCTGTGTGCTAGTTTATTCCCCCTGAGTTGAAGTATTGCTTACAACTACAGACAAACAGTGACAATATGCCTGCAGCATGGGAAATGCAGTTATGTAATTGGATTTGATCTGACAAATATGCAGCTTTTATTTGCCTTTACAGATAAAGTCTGCGTGCAAGACTTTGAGCTGTTTTAGATTTGATCGCAATCTTCTCACACTGCATATGAAGATAATTAGGAGACAACAAAGGTCACCGTGGAAACTCAGGTGTTATCAAAGGACCTGAGGGTGGAGGAGTTACATAAATCCATCAACACAGGGGGGGGGGGTCGATTTTTGTTGTTTTGCTCAAACTGAGGCGTTTACAAGTATAAAAGTTCAGAAAGTATGCCACACTTGAAACAGAGCAATACAGATTTTCACAGTTCACATGACAGTGCTGAAAACCTGCCATTTCAATGCTGTATACCAGTCTTTAACCCATTAAAGACTGGTATTTTTGAATCAATAACCTGCTGGCATCATGGAGGCATTTGGTTTTAGGAATCTAAAACCCAAGCATATAAAAACACCTAAATAACATATGTAGTTTTGAAGCAGTCTTCACTTAATGTAACCATAGCGTCCAAAGCATAACCTCCCTGTCATTATGCCAAACTAAAAGTTAAGAGTGTTCAGGATGCCGTTTTTGCAGGATGTACGGTGCACTCCAGTTGTGGCTCTTCCTCTTCTCCTTCTACTGAATGTGTGTCAGGTTTTGCAAGAAAAGCTGTAAATCAGATGATTGCGCTCAGCACTTGCCAAAGATGTACATGTCGTTACTATGCAGCCTATCAGAAAACTGCAGCGTCAGCGTGGTTTTTCGGCCAGCGCGCCTGCTGTTTACCTAAAGCGAATCAGAGGATGCAAGCAAGACTACAGACGAGAGCAGAGACAGAGGAGGTGAGCAGATTTTCAGCTGTGAAGAAACAAATCGATGGGTGTCAGTGAGCGTTCGGATTCTGACACCCCTTAGATGAGTCAGTCCAAGTCTTGTTCTCCTGCCTGGGCCCTGCAGTTACTTTTCTGTTTTCCCTGAGCCCAAAAGGGGGAGGATGTGCTGCGTTTAGCTCAGGCTGCACAAGGAAAAGACGAGGCATTCGCTGCATACTGCAGGAGAGGCTGAGGCTGCTGAACCAAGCACTCACAATGGAGCTCCGAGGGAGGGGGAGGGGAGACAATTGCAGGCAGGCTGGGAGCCTGGGAGTGGGAATGGTGGGAGCGAGGGAGGGACAAAAGACAGGAAGGGTAGGGAAAAACGCAGGCTCTCATCAGTGCGGACGATGGAGGGAGGGATAAAGAAACAAGGGGGTTATGGGCAATGTTGTGCTGCGAACTGGGTGACATCAACAAAAGGAGTGGAGCGGGAAGATGGAGAGAAAAGATGGATATGAGAGCAAACATTGGTATCTGTGGACATTTTGACTGGCACATGGGCTTTATTGTGCTTTATCATTACTTTTCTAGTAGTCAATCAGCCTGACAGCACAGACAGTGCCTGTGCTGAACAAAGAATACAGTGGGGAGAACCATAGAAGCACAACAATGACATCCTGTAGCAATGTGCGCAAGTCCAACCCAAAAACAGGCAGAAAATGCACACTGAAAGCAGGTGACACAGAGCTACCACACAAAGACGAAAGAAGATCATTGCCTATTTCCAACACCTGCACCTCTAACACCGTTCCCGCCGGTGCTTATCACTACACTGTAGCATTAGATAAAATACTTTTTTTCCCGCTGTGTCTACCATTTCTGTCTATGAATATTTTCAAAAGCAGAAATGGCAAACATAGTCAAACATACCTTTCAGTCCTGAGAGACTCTTGGTAGATATTGGCATGATGCCCCTTGGCTGCACTTTTTGCAGCCAAGGGGCATTGAAGGGCCCATAACAGGTCCTTCAATATTAGTCTGTGGACTTTTAAACTTACCACTACTGAAAGGTCAGAGTCAGAAGAACTTGACGGTACCCCTGATTGTCCCAAAGCCTCTTGGCTTTACTGCAAAGGTTTTGTACCAGTTATTAGTTTGGATAAATAATTTTATTATTGGTGTTGACCACAATATTAATACACTGAGCCCCCAAAAGGAAAAAAAACTGCAAAATCTGTTTTTGAAGATTGCTTTTGTGTTACCTCAAACTAAGGTTTGCATTTCCTTTGACCTGGGAGACAACTAACACTGTATCAGGACCATGTATTACAGTAGACCACCTCCAGTTGAGACCATATTAAAAGGAGTAACTATTTTACTGTATCCATAACGCCGTATCTGTGGTTAGGTGAGTGCAGCCTTGGGACAGAACTTGTTGAAATGAATGGGTGCAAAACTGTCTACTTGTTTAGCTGGCTGGGCTTTGCACTGAAGCGACTGTAGTCCTCAACTCCTTTGTTGTGTTTGTAACTAAACACTAGCATGTTAAACTTAAAAGAGAGGAAAGACACTGTATCAGGAGTCAAAGATGGAATAATAACCACATTCAGTCACAGCTTCACCTGTCTTAACCTGTCTAGCTAGCAGCCTCACAACATGAGCACTGAGTACCAGATACACTGCAGAATATCCAAGCTCTCCTTTCTGTAGCATCTGCAGATACTTTGCTTAAATGGCCTGGATCAATACACTAAGTGTTCATACGGGGTAGAAGGGATTTACCGCAAAAGTTACTGCGGGCCGCACTCAAAGCTAACTCACAGAGCATGGTGGTCATTTTTCTCTTTTAATCAGTTGCTGTAGTGTTTCTGCTGATCATGTTAAAAGATGCAGAATTTTGATAACCTGGCGTGGTAAAATATGATCTGCTTTTTACTGTAGAGCTATTGTAGTTTGCTTCACCTATAGTGATAATGTGATTGGTTTGGTTTATCAAGCAAAAGTCTTCACCATGTACATTTAAAATCTCTGTATATATTATAGCTGGAAATCACTGTCATACATTTAGTATTTTATGTGTTACACACACAGATAAATACACCAATACTCTCTTTTGAATAGTTCTATGTAAAAGATTATTTGAATGTAAATTGTAAACTATATAACACTATATAATATAATCCTTTCTGCCAGGTATGTGCAAAAAAGAAGCAACAGAAAACCACAAACCTACCTACAGTGGATTGGACAAGAATTAGGAACTAATGCTGTATTCTAGGATCCTGCCTCCTAACTAAAGTGATCACTGGTTGCCTGAGGTACAGTGGTACCCACAGGGGTGGATGTAACACAATGCCCAGGATCCAAATAGCAAGGATCAGCTACAACTGCAGCCAAATGCACGTACACACAACAGCCACTCCATTTAATCCTGAGATGTACCATACATCATCTACTTTAGCCCATTTAAGATAATTAAAACCCTTCTGCATTTCCATGCTGTCTTTTTCATTGTGCCATTCTTGAGTTTCTCTAGTTGTCTCTTAATGGCAGTTGGTCACTTTTTTTGTAATTCTACAATAGATGCATTTTTGTAAATGTAATGCTGCGTCTGAGAGAGTTTATTTACGGCCTATGTGAAATAGCCTGAACTTGTTTGCACTGTGTGATTTCTCTTTTTTTTATATGTCTCCTATTTTTTTGTGGGCGACCGTTTGCATTTAAAAAAAAGATGACTGATAGGTGATGCTTACATAAGAACCAGAGCCAATACTTGTAAAACTCTTCATTTTTATTTTTTTTAAATGTATTTATAAACATTTTATAATCTATTGTCTTTATTTATTTTATTTGTTAATGATTCCATTTCTACAGCCCTCTTGGCTTCACCACCTAATAATAATGGGACTTAATAACATGCATAAAAATATAAAGTTAGGCTCACACACATATTTAATTTCAAATGCTTGTTTGTCTCGTCTTCATCTGTTTATTGTTTCAGTTGTCTATGTCTCTTGTTTAGTTAAAAAAAAGAAAAAAAGAAGAAAGAATCAGAGCTAAATCAATGTGTCGCTGAAAAACCCCCCAACTAAATCTGCATCAGTAATGATCCTTTTTTGGGGAACAGTAAAGTGACTTTGTTTGTCTGTGCGCTTTGTCGTTCACTAGTCTCGCTGTAAAATTGCACATCACCCACATGTCCATAAGAGTTATTCAAATATGTTAAAGCAATTACATGGTCTGGAACTGGGACTGATGGGAGTTCGCTTACTTGGCTCAACTGGTCCTGCATTTAATAGCTTTGACACAGGCTCTCAGTTTGTCATTTTCAACCTAGGAAAACAAAAAAAACACAAAATGTCAGACATGATTGCAGTGCTACAAAAGTCCTGCCGACTGCTGCCCTTTTTATATAGTCTACAATGCAAAGACTCCTCAACATCCTATAAGGCTGTTGCTTTCTTAAGCGTGATGCAATGTAGAGTAATACTTTGGAGACAATTCTCACTTTCATAGAGTCAATCCAGGTTTCAGAAAAGCACAGAGCTGGAAACTGAACCTCCTGAATATGAAAACGTTGTTCTTTGAGCTCCTGAAGACAGATATTAGCACCACGCAAGGCATTTATGCTGCCATTAGCAAAGTTAGCATTCTTTAAAGGCAATGAATCCGACATGAGACACTGCACTGTTGGAGATTGTATCTGCACTGCTCACTCTAAGCTGTTTTCTACACAGTTTTGTCTGATGCTGTGCTTTCCACACTCCTGATAGAAACCCCCGCAACCATATTAAACATGCCCTATACATCACAGTCTTCTGCAGAGCAAGGCTGAAGGTAAAAGGCATTTTAAAGCACAGTAAGTCATCCTTGTAACTGCTGTAGTGTTATAAAATCTTAATTGGAATTTAAGGTCAATTCATTGTAATGTAGGCAGGTCTTAAAACTTTTCAAAATCTTTGAATGAGCTGAAATCATCCTCACCTTATCCTTACTTTTTGCTTATTCAGCCTCTCAATCAGCTGATGCTGGCTTGTACCGAGGAGACATATTCCAGTCAGGATAATATATGGGCATTTTAAGGAGTGGTGCTGAGCATAATTTTAGGTGCAAGCAGCACTTCAGCCATAAGGACAATCAGCAGAATGTAGTCACAGGGTTAAACAAACAAAGCACAAAATCTGGTGGGGTTTTTGTTGTGTTTGTTTTGTGGTTTTTTTTGTAGCTGTGGGCTAACGTGGGAGGGAACAAATTGTTGCAGTGCAATTTGTTTTGGTCTGTCATTTTCATTGCTTCTTCATGAATAACTTTTCCTGATAATTACCCAATTTTGCTCGTTTTTAATGACGCGCCAGACAGCCGCGTTCTAATTTTAAAACTGTAATCTCCAAAAAATGTTGGCTCCCAGGTAAATTGTTTATGGTCTGTACTCAGTCTCTCCTTCATCTTTAAAAGTCTCATAGAAACATGTTGCATCATAAATTAATGCTTTTTATTGAACAGTTTCTTTTTCATTTTAAAAAAAGCTAAGAAAGCACAATTAAAACATGTTTTACTAGTTTTTTTCTAAGGCTGCAATATTTTTAAATGAACATCTGCATATAAATATACTGCTAGGTTTGACAGGACTGTAGTGTGCAGGATCCTGCCACCATCTAGGTGGTGTTTACCAGTGTATACTGCTGGAAGACAAACAGTTTGGCCTGTGAGGGCTTTAATAGCTTATGTACTCAGACAAGTAAAGATTAGAGCAGCACAGATACAGCTAGCCCGGTGCCAGAGCTGATTCAGTGTTGACCTGTTAGATTAACAGCAAATTTAATGCTACTTAATGTGGTGACTGGGATGCTAGTCAAACACACACATGTGGAATGACATTACTATAGTGCTTTGACGCGTTGGAAATTGTGGGCTCAAAAATCATATATCTTTTTCCTCTTATTACCCTTCCCTTTTCTTTGTTTCAAAACAGATTTTTAAAAATCAGTTTATGAATAATTATTAATTAATTTCTCCTAATTTAATAGCACAAATTCATACCACACCCAACAGTGAAATTCACCCATTTACTCTAACACTTTGTCAAGTGAAATAAGCCGAACCAGAAATCCCCCCCCCTTTTGATTCCCTTATCTCTTTTCTAAAAGCTGCTCTGCTCCCTTTGGATTCAGCACACGCATTAAAGCGGGAGCTGTGACAGTATTAGAGGACAGCTAGAGTTAAAAGAGACATTTATGTCCATTTGCTCCTCGGAGAAAATTGCAGACTCGGATCCTTTCAATGCTTTGCGAGAGATGAGGACGTCCTCCAAACTGTTTGGTGACATTTGTGTAGTTTTACAACCACATGTGAACTCCTGAACTACCGAAAAAGGTCTTTATCCCCCCTCCTTCTCTATTTTTAGTAGCATCATTAACATCATGTATGAACTTATTTGAAAGACATGGTCTTTAGGACGCTGGGACTTTCATTACCTGAAAACCCCTTAAAGATAGAGTCATTGTGGGCGAGCTCTCCCTCCAGCTTGATGTGGGAGCTTCTGTCATTCAGAGCTTTCTTTCCTCTTTGCTTCACTCTGGCAATGAAAAAAAAAAAAGCTAAAGAAAATTGGCAAATCTCCAGTTAAACCAAATTTACCCATTAACTGCTGTTTCACAGTGAAAGCCTCAAAGCTTTACCAAATTTCACTGCACTGCTTTTATGCAAATGCAGTCTTTGATGGTACTGGCTTTTGAAAAAGCTTTTTTCACCTGTGATGGTAGTGTTAAATATATTCCTGGGAAACTGCTTGTGTAATCCTCTTAGTTTCCAAACTGATATGTTCCTGTAGGTTGAAAAGGTTAACAAGTTTAGTGTTGTAGTGTTAAAATAGGAGGTTGGATAAATGCATACAGTGTCAACAGGAAAACAGTTGACATCACTTTTTTTTTTGCATTTGTGGCACTAAGATTGAAAAATCAGAAAAACATGTAACTGCACAACTTATATGTTGTAGACTGATTTCTATGACACATCATTGTATATTGAGATCAACTATCAATGCATATGTACACGTTGACAAGAATGTTTTTTGGGGAGATCAGATCATGATCAAATCATGCAATGTTCAGAGAAATTGCAAAAGAACCCACGCGCTACAACTCACACTCTACAGGCCTCAGTTAGCATGTTAAATTTTGAAGTTCATGACAGTACAATTATAAAAAGAGTGTCTGGAAAATTTTCCTGGGAAAAACCTTTTCAGTCTTTGAAGTCTGCACCACACATGACTTTATGTAAGGAAATGATGAATGATTTTAAGGTCACCAGTCATTTTCCTTGTTTTCCCTTTGAGTAGTTTGGCCAGTTGTTCCTTTTCTTCCCAGTGTTTATGCACACATATCCTTTTTAACACTTGAGACACATGAGACCAAAGTGGAGGTGTTTAGCCATAATATACAACCTATACAAACACAGCATATCAGCACAAATACCTCATACCAACTGTCAAGCATGGTGGTGGAGGGATGATGATTTGGGCTTGTTTTGCAACTATAGGACTTGGATGGCTTACAGTCATTGAATGGACCATGAACTCCTGTTACATACTGAAGTATTTCAATTTCAAATGTGAGGCCATCTATCCAACAGCTAAAGCTTAGCAAAAATTGGGTAATGCAACAGAACAATGATCCCAAGCAGCAAATCCACAACCGAATGAGTGAAAAAGAAAAGAATCGAGGTGTTGCAGTGGCCCAGTCCAAGTCCAGACCTCAGCAGTGCATAAATGAATGTATGTAAACCCCAGTGAAGTGAAGCGATGTAAACAAGAGTGGGCCAAAATTCTTCCACAATGATATCAAAGACTGAAAAACTCACACAGAAAAAACTTGAAGAGGTTTTAGAAGCTAATGAATGGGGGTACTAGTTTTTAAAGGTGCGATCGGTTAATTTTTAAAAAAACTTTGGGCACCTATTTCTTTCTCTCTCCTGTCTTCAAGCTAAGCTATCTAACATTTAACGAACTAGATCTCACACAGAGGGCAAAAGAAAGCATGTTTTAAAAAATGTACATTTATACTGTTAGCTTTAAATTTACATTTAGACAAAACCGGTTTTAATCGATTTTAAAAGGGAAAACTTGCTTTCAGCTGTATCTGAATTCATCAGCAAATATCTTCCCATTGTCTTTCACTCATCAATAGGACCACCTCTTCATGTCTTATTTTTTCAACACGCATTGATCACTGCAACCACACTGAAATGTGCTCTGATGAAGAATCAATAACTGGTCAGTTCATATTTATCGAGGACTGGGAGGTGATGAATTGTTGTTTTTCTCATTTCTATTGAGAATGATGGGAACAGAGTAGAGAGGACACAAGTGAACTTTCCTGGTGGGTTTCAGTCCCCACACGGGGAGAGGTGTGAGTGTTGTTTCGCAGAAATACAATAATAAATCTTTGTTTTGCCATTGTATATGTGACAAATTGCCACTACCCACACCCGCACCTACATGTGCTCACTCTCTGCTTCTCCTCTGTTTGTGTCTTTCAGGTATTTATGAGCAGACATTTCTTATATAACTGCAGCCAACCAGTCCTGGATGTAAAGATAGCCTTTTGTCAGGTGTGTGTTCCTTACAGGTAAAAAAGGTACAGTATTCATTCACTTCCATTCCCTCTATTCTTACTCTGTATGTTTTTTTGTTTTGTTTTGTTTGTTTCTCTGTATGCAAAATGAGCTCTTAAGCAGTTGTGTGCTCGAAAACAAAAATTAAATTGCAATGTTTAATTAAGAAAAACAACACAATTTGTGCAAAATAGTTTGATTAAGAGGTTTGAAGTAAACGTTCTTGATGAGCCTTTATCAGAAGTTGACGTGTTTTCAGCCTTTTGTTTATAATTCATTATGTATATCAAAACAATTCAGCTAGCCGTAATTTTCTACTTTAGTTCAACACCTCCACTATTTATCTTTAACTGAGGTCTATACCAAAAAGAATGCAGTATAATCTGCTCATTACTGAAGCTTAATTGCCATCTCCCCTTGAGTTCCCACAGTGTAAATACAAAACTCAGATGGGGTTGTGATTCCATAAGATAAAAAGTCTTTATTTTGACTCTTTTTACATGTATTGTGTTGCTTGTTACAAGGAAAAACCACAGACAATTCGGTTGGAGCTCAGATATATTGGGATGTTTGCATTGCACATGAGATTCTAGCTGAATGTTTAATACCTGCTAAAGATACCAGATATATAGGAATAATCTGATCATAAGTTTGGAGGACCTCGACCTTCGGTGGCTTAAAGCAGATTTATTAATCTCCCATTGTGCACAAAGAAGATGGTTCAACCATAGCTCTATATATGCAGTAGCTTTGCTTGGTTTGTGAGCTGTGTTATAATTACCAAGTCTGTAATTACCTGATATGTTTTGTTGTGGCACCATTTGGTGCCTGCTTTGCCCAAGTAATTACAGCCTGATTGCCGGGTGAAATGTAGTCAAGTAAGGACTAAAGCTAATGTCGTTAGAGGGGCTATTACAGAGATTATATTTCTGCATGGAATTAGTTCAGCTGTAAACTTGGCTGCACCTTATGTCCTGTCTTGTTTATTCTACTTTACCATTTTTACCAAATAGACCTTAACACATGCTTTTTTGTTGCCTTTACAGCAGTTAAATACATGTTAAATGTTGATTAAAAGTTATGCTCTTCTTAGATAATAATGATGGTTAGTATGGGTATATATCATTTAACAATGATATCAATTTTAAAATGAGTAACCGAATAAAAACAAATGTGCAGTGTAAATGTGTTACATATACATTTTATGTCATCCCATTGCAGGGTTTTGGAAAACAAGTGGATGTGTCATATATTGCCAAGCATTACAACATGAGCAAAAGCAAAGTGGACAACCAGTTCTACAGTGTGGAAGTGGGAGACTCTACCTTCACAGTTTTAAAACGCTACCAGAATTTAAAGCCCATTGGTTCTGGAGCTCAGGGAATTGTCTGGTAAGTGCTCAATGGTACATTTCTCTAATGTATTATTTTATATCATATCAAGCTGTTTTATGGACTTTGGTGTAATCTTTAATGCTCATTTAACTCATTGCTAGCTGATTTTCTAACATTGAATTTGTGAGGTTTTCTGAATAATATTGCTAATTTAATATATATTAAAGTCATATTTTCTATTCTTCCGAAAAGCCTGGAGAGATTTCTTCTTCTTTGTTCATTTGCACAAATGTTTGGTTTAAACTTTATCGAGGCAAGCAGGTGAAGTGATTTTAATTGTTTGAATTATCTGTGTCTGCTGATAAATGTTAATATCTTTAATGTTATCACAAAAAATAAATCATGGATTTTAAAGATGGACTTTTTTTTACTTTAGAACTGCCTTAATTCATCATGGCATAGGTCCAGTAATGTGCTGAAAACAGTCATCAGACATTTTGGTCCATGGTGACCTGATAGCCACACAGTTGCTGCAGATTTTTCAGCTGCACATACATTATGGTAATCTTCCATTCCAATCCAATAGAGCATTCTAAAGGTGCTCTACTGGACTGAGTCACATTTGAAATGAGCCTGCTGGAGGCAGCCATCAGAGGATGGGTACACTGTGGTCATAAAGAGATAGACATGGTCAGCAACAATAATCAGTAAGACTGTGGTGGCTAAATGATGCTCAGTTAGTACTAAGTTGTCCAAAGTGTGCTAAAGGATTTTCCCACACCATTACACCACCACCAGCCTGAGCTGTTGATATAAGGTAGGACTTGAATGCAACATCATTTCATGTTGTAAGCAGCAAATTCAGCGCAATGGCATCTGAATATTTCAGCAGAAATCCCAGACCAATTGGACCAGCCAACATTTTAGATGTTTGCATTGACAGGGAGTTGAACAGGCATACCTACCAAAATCCATGTAGCTTGAGAGGCTGAAAAATAAAGCTAAAGTGCCCTAAACCTATTTCAGGCGACCGGCAGGGGGGCTTCCTCATTAGCTGCCTGTAAGAAAGATCCATTGGTGCAGAAGTCTGTGTAAAAACAACCCTACTTCCCAGTTGATCTGTGACCTCAATAAACACTTTCCTGATGAGATTACAATCTTAATTGCTTGTTTTAAGCCACATTTGGAATAAAATTGATAGCAAATACTTAAAACAGCCAAAAAGACAGTTACATTTTTGCTACTTTAAAAGAGTAGCAACAATAATAATACCACGTGATAATAGTAGGAATTGTAGTTGTGGTGTTTCTGAATAGACTTTCCTGAAAAAATTATACTCATCAAATATCAAAATTAGCTTTTTTCCCTTAATGTTTTCCACAGATGTGAAGGGTGTAGTCTTATATCCTTCCCAGTGTGCTCCAGTGAGCTGGTGACATATCATTTATTTTGAATATGGATGTATGGGCCATAAGAGCCTTCAGGGTGGGCATTAACGGAACCCTTAATCCAGATTGCAGAGGAAGCTTGTATTCATTACAAGTCAACTCACGCACGCCCTGTCAGAATGCAGAGGAATGTCTGCCAAGCCTCCACTTAAAGGAATGTGTTTTACAGTCTTTGTGAAATGACCAGACAGAACTATAAGTTATATTTATGTTAATGTTGTGTCACTGAGGGTGATATTCTTGTGCCACAAACTCTCCCTGAGATAACTTGAGCTGACATGTTTTACTTCAGTGTATCTTGTGTCGTTTTTGAAGATTCACTAGCTCTCAACTCTCCTGCCCTTCACTTGACCTCTTTCATTGTCCTTCCTTTGCTTCCCATGTCCTCAGTCCCACTCTCCTTCCGCTCCAAAGCAATTTCGTGCATTTGCAAAAGAGCTTGGGCAGGCTGTAACTGCTAATGCTGGGATTGTGCCCATTTTAAGGATATTGTAGAGATGGATGGCAAGGAGTGCAAATCTAATTGAACCTGCTCTGCTGTGTGCTGCTTGGCTGTGTCCACAGCTGTCATTTGGTGTCATATGGTGATAGTATTAAAGCAACCACAGAAAAAACCACAGAGAATGATATAAATATCTTTGATCATATCCTGATCATAGAGATGAAATTGGTTGAACTATAAGGCCTCATTTAGATGTTCACAAATACATACAAACATACTAAATGACTTAGACATGTGTATTTATAAAGATAAAACAGCTGACTTGCTGTGTCCTAACTTCAGCATAATCCCTGACTGGGTGACATAATTATATTTACATAAACATCTGTCTGATGGTTTGCACAGATGCTTGCACATTTTATAACATACATGGGCTTTCACTGCAAACAAATAATATGCATATGAGCAGACAGAGATCCAGAAGCTTGTCTGAAAAAAATCAGCAGTGACTAAGTACACGTTCTGCTTCTCTTATGCAATCAGCAGAGTCTTGTCCCAGTAAAGCCTGAGAACATGCTAATGAGGTAAAACTTGTTCTCGCTTGTCTTTGCCGCAGTTAAGAGTCACTCTGCTAATGTGGTCGCCCACAAAAATCCCAATCTGCGCACATCTCTGACCTTATGAGTTGGTCAGAATGAGCTTTCCCAAGCATCTTAGGAGGGATGAAGGCTTTAAGTAGTTTAGCTGGTTATGACATCATCTTTCACTCAGCTACAAATGTGATGACTGGCTCCAAATCCCTACTGGATCAATGCTTTTATGAAGGCTCCACTGTTTCCATGGCCACACATCATCTCTGGCCTGCAGTCTCCACACAGTCATGGCAAACCACAGCATATCCCACCCAGCCGTACACAGTCAGATGCCTTGAAACTCAATTTTATAGCATCTTGTCAGAAAAGGCACATTTTGAGGTTGAGCCGAGAACGTGAGATGACATTTTTATGGCAGCTTTTTCTGTATTAATGTTCAACGAAGGCCAACATAAACTGCCACAAACAGCTAAAATACCTGAGGCTTTCAGGAATTGGGACTGTGTTGAGCCAGCAAAGCGCCCGCTCTGCTGTAATGGTCATCAAACTGGTGTCAGCTGTTTTGTGGAAGGAAAGGGCATCTACATATAACACACTTTCTGCTGTGTGGTTTAGTTTTGTTGGTAACGCTTTAACATAGGTAGGTAGGTAGGTAGGTAGCTAGCTAGCTAGATAGATAGATAGATAGATCGCTAGATAGCAGTTTTAGCAGTTTATCGTTTTTGTTTGGCATTCAGGTGTGTGTTAACACAACACCAAGAAGGAAAGACATCATCAATGATCTTAGAGAAGCAACTTTTACTGTCCATCAAACAATACAGTTGATGATCTCCATGATCTCCTCTGTATACCAAAGTACTCTAGAGTCAAACTGAGCCTGTCTGTCTGACATCCAGAAGCAAATCTAGATGTGAATGGCTGAAAAAGAAAATAATCAAGGTGTTGCACTGGGCCAATCAAAGTCCCGACTTCAACCTGGCTGAAGTGCTGCAGTGGGACTCTTAACAGAGCTGCGCATAAACGAATGCCAGCAAACCTCACTGTAAAGGAAACGGGTCCAAATTTGCTCCACGACGATGTGAGAGACTGGTAAAAGTCACAGAGAAAACACTTACTTCAAGCTGTTGCTGCTAAAAGTAGTACAACAAGCTGCATGTTGCCTTAATTTATGTTACATAAATCCTTTCTTTTTACCATAACTGTGAAGACAAAATGTAGAAATAAATACAATAATAATTATTACTAAAAAATAAATTCATTGAATATAACATTAGATAAAAAATTGAAATAAGAGTAATAATAAAAATAATAATAATAATAATACGAGATGAGAGTAAACACATTAAATTAAAAAATAATGTATACATTTATCTTTTAATACAGTTTGTGATGGATTTAATGGGCTACTTATTGATTTTAGTTTTATTAAGTATATAACTTACTATTACTGTAATACACGGTACATTTTCATGTATTAATAATATTTTCTGATTTATGTTATTTTTACAGAGAGAAATAAGTTTAAAGCTTTCATCTTCCATCTATTTTATCCTTTTGTGTTAGTGACTGTTGACATTAAGCCATGGATTGTTACAGTGTGCAAGAGGAATACTGATCTCTGTGGTTTGTTTTCTGCAGTGCGGGCTATGACGCTGTCCTGGACAGAAATGTAGCCATCAAGAAGCTGAGCAGACCCTTCCAGAACCAGACCCATGCAAAGAGGGCATACCGGGAGTTGGTGCTCATGAAATGCGTCAATCACAAAAATGTAAGCGATTCAAAGGAGAGGTAACAAAGGACCAAAGGAAAATGTCTCCCGACTTGAATGAGGTGCAGTTTAAAACTGCACCCCAGTCTGAGTCTATTTCTGGCTCCTGCTAAATCCCTTTGCTACAAAAGCAGACAAGTTGCAGCGACGTTATGACCGTGCTAAATTCCATGCCTCCAGAAATGTACTGAACTGGCAGGAGACTGAAACAGAGAGTGCTTCAAGGCATGGATGTAATCACCAGTGCCGCAGTTTGTGCTCTTCTGTCTCTTTTTTCCATCCTCCACATTTATCCCCACTCTTTTGTTCCATTTTGCCTCTCTGGTTTACTCTGTCTCTCACTCAGCGGTGTCCTTCAAGAGGGTCATTACTAACTTGTGCCCACAGTCCCTTGCTTTAATGTCTTTTTTTGTGTTTTTACTGCTCTTTGTTGACCCTGTTCATGCTGTTCTCTTTTTCAGATTATCAGTTTATTAAATGTCTTCACACCACAGAAATCATTAGAGGAATTCCAGGATGTGTAAGTATATTCACAAAAAGTTTAGCAAGAAAACGAAACGTGTGTTCATTTAAAATGCCAGACAAAATACAGGGAGTCCATTTATACTGCATTAGGTGCTTATTACTCCTTTGCACCTCATTCGTTTTTGACAACTATTCGAGTGGAATCAGTGAACGTACTGTAGGTGTAATGTGAGGTAGCCGTAGGTGTCCTGTTTCCATACTGAATGATAAATGAGAGTGAATTCACTTTTAGAACAATGTCTGTGTAAATAGTACCACAGTGGGAGTTATGGGGCCACGTGGAAGCTTTCAGTTTCTCAGCAGTAACTCGCGGGCCACACATCTCACAACTGTGTCAACCATTCATGCATAAATTAAACTTTTTTTTGTTTTTTTTTTAGGTATCTAGTGATGGAACTAATGGATGCCAACTTGTGCCAGGTGATTCAGATGGAGCTTGACCACGAGAGAATGTCCTACCTGCTCTACCAGATGCTGTGTGGTATCAAACATCTGCACTCAGCCGGGATTATTCACAGGGTAGGAGAGCAAGCCTGCTCTGTCTTCTTGTTTAACTGCTGGATTTAGTTTGTGTTGTGTGCTTTTAAATCTTCAGCAGTGTCAATTTATCTCACACGTTTTGTGCAATCACCTCAATCGCTTTAGTGAGAAAACACTACGGAGAACAGGGCTGAGAAGCGGTAACAAGTGCACACTGGACTTCAGGTTTTGCGTGCCACCTGTATGAAGACAAATGAAATTCCGGTGCAGACAGTATTTGCATTTGTGGAAAGCACCTTCCCTATGTCAACAATGATTTAGTCCCGACATTGCTGCAGTTCAGAATTACCTCCTGCAAAATAGCAGATTGTTGTTCTAACACCCCGAGTTGTGTGAGGTTCAAACAAAGAAAATATGTGTTGATAGAATTTTAGAGTTGCTGGAAGGTTTGTTATCATCAGAGAGAGGCAGTCTAGCTCATCCTCGTTCTTTCATTTCCCTTATTTTCCACATTTTTGTTCTATTCCCACAAATGAAAAACTGAAGTATTATACAAAAGATTTTTTGAGTCTCTCACATGAATCATTAACAAACAATAATTAAGTCAAATGGCAGTTAACAGACTTTCTATGAATAACAGCAGGAAATAATCATTAATATACATTTTTTCTCATTTCCTATTGCTTTTGCCAGGATCTCAAACCAAGCAATATAGTGGTGAAATCAGACTGTACCCTGAAAATCCTGGATTTTGGTCTGGCTAGGACTGCAGGCACCAGTTTCATGATGACCCCGTATGTGGTGACTCGATACTACAGAGCCCCGGAGGTCATACTAGGAATGGGATACAAGGAGAATGGTGAGATTAAACAATAACTAGATATGTGTGTGATTCAAACTGAAATGCTTTAAGGGCTAGAGTCATGTTATTTATTTTTTTTATTTGCTTTTTGATCCAAGTACAACTATAATTTGTACACTGCAAAGTGTAAATAAAAACAGAACGTGATGATTTGCAAATCTCATGAACCCATATTTTATTCACAGTAGCACACAGAAAACATATCAAATGTTTACACTGTGAAAATGTGCTATCAAAAAAATCAAAAAAGCTCAAGCAAAACAAATGGCTGGAAAAGTGGTACTAAAAAAAGAGCAAATTTTGCAACTGCTTAGGTCAAAATATTTTTCTTGAAATGGGAAATTTTCTCAGTTTAAACACTTGATGTATTTTCTATGTCATATTGTGAATAAAAAATGAATTTATAAGATTTTCAAATCATTGCATTCTTTTTAAACAGGAGCCTATTTTGGGGGGAATTTTTCTAATATGGTTATATCATCAATTACACTATGTATTTTATTGGCACTTTTTTGCACTCGGTTATGTTCTTGCTGTGGCAGTGAACCAACATAAAACTGATGTGTGGGAAAAAAAGCCTTTGAAACGTTTACATTTTGAGAAGCTAATTACACACAGCAGCTGCGAGGCACTCTGTGTTTTTAAACCATCTACGATCTGAACAATCAAACTGCTCACATGTGCAGATGATCGTTTGATGATGATTCCAAATTAAGGTGTCATATCATTAGCTTTAAAACCTTATCAACAATTCTGGTCGAGTGACTTAAAGTGCTGGAGTTATGAGTCACTGATTAAAAGCCCCCAGAACGTGTGACTGAGTGCCAGCCTCGCTGTGACTCATTAGCCATATTCCTCTGAAGAAGGGAAGCCTGAAAACTCCAGGGCTTTGAATTTTCTGCCACTAGTTAGTCTATGTAAGGCGCTGCTTCACTGTGCTTCACTCTGCTCTATCTCTGTATTCCATTATGATTTGAATCCTGAAACATGCCTCTCACTAATTATTCCTCTCTCAATTAAACCAGTTAGCATCTGATCACTAATGCCTGTCTATGAGCTGTCTGTGGACTACACTAACCTTTGCTTTCCCTTCTTGTGTTTTGCTCCCTCTGTATCTCATCCTCACCTCTATGCGTGCAGTGGATATTTGGTCGGTGGGGTGCATTATGGGAGAAATGGTGCGCCACAAAATCCTTTTCCCTGGCCGGGACTGTATCCTTGTTAATAAAACTGATCAATTCTCTGACTGTAACTTTTTACATGTTGTAGATGTTTGTTTTTTTTTAGTTTAAAGTATAACCATCCATGTTCGGTTTTAATTGATTGTAACGCTCTCTGAAAGCACCTGAGAGTATCTGGAAGTGTTATGTCAGCTAAGGAATAAGAAGCTGCCGCCATGCAAGCAGGTAAAAGATCTTAGAAATATAACTTTTAAATGGTGTTTTGGTCAAGCAGATACCGAGCCTGATGTTTGCTGTATGTTACTGAGGTGAACTAAACCACACTCACATCTGGCTTGTAACACGTATTTATAGCAACACCAACTTATCTTCTTTAATGCTTTTCACTTAACCTAGTAACATCATAAAATGCTCTTTTCAATGCCTTTTTTACTGGGAAGTGGAAATTCTTTCTTACCTTATCTCTGAATATTTAAATGTGTGCTCTTAGAGTGCTACCTGGTGTTTTCTCTTGCAGTGATCAGGGTGTGATTGCATCCCTGAGAGGACTTCCTTCAGTAGGGTGGATTTGTAAAAATAGTCCCTGTGCACATACACGATGAACACATCTACATGTATGAGTCAGGCATGCTAATTAAATATTCAGTAATGAGTGAATAATATTGAGTATTCCCTTTGAGCATGTGTAAATACCATCCTGGTTGAACGCAGTTAGCAGTGTGTGGAAAGTTCAAAGGTTGAAAGTGTAGTTGGTTTGCACGTTAGCATGGGTAACAGTTTATAACACGGCCCCAGTAATTCTCCTGTAATTAAATGGAGTTATTTGAAATTGCAATGTAACTATATTTACCTACAAATACTTAAAGACAGGTACACTATAGGGGGTAACAAACCAGGTATAGGAAACAAACGCTTCAAGTAAAAAGTAATTTTAACTGGTGTGTAATTTCATGGTAATTTTACAGAAAATCAAACATATTCCCATCTTACATCGTAAACACACTGTACTTTTCAGGCCAGAGGTCTTATTATGGATTGGATTAATGTTGCCTTTTGATATCTTTATTTAATATTTATAATGTTGATTAGCATGGTGGATGTTCTATTATTCAATTGTCCTTTTATTCTACCAATATATATGTGATAAGGACTGTTCCCTCTCACCAACTTACAAGAAAACATGAATACCATCAAAACTTGTAGGTGTGTGTGACCTTATAATGATGGAGCCAAGTCTAACTTGATTTATTTTCTTTCACAATCACTATTCAAAACTAACTTTCAATACATTTCAAGTTATTTTAAATTTTAAGGTTAAGGCCACTCCATAATACAAAAGTACAACATACTTACAATGTAAGAATGGCAAATTTTGTTTGCTTTTCTACAAAATTATGTAGAAGTTAGTAGTTAGTACTTACTTGCAGTATAATTTGTGTTTCCTGTCTTAAAAAATGCCCTGAATTCTGGCACTACTTAAAATAACTCATGCACCACTTAAATTTTCTGACTTAAAATTACTTACAGATTACTTGAATTTACTTACAGTATATTTTTTTCTTTGTTTCCTGTAAAATCCTGACTTGTCATTCCTTATTTTAGTATACCTACCTTTAAGTATTTGTAAGTAAATATAATGACACTGTAATTTCAAAGAAAATACAATGAAATGACATTTATTTACAGGGGAATTAGTAAAGAGCCATATTATAATCCGTTACCTTAGCAAGTATTTAAGATGATGAATAAAGTGCTATAGGTGGTAACATTCAGCTAAGGTGATGCAAGACATAAAAAAATGTACTGGATGTTTAGGTATGAGTTTTGGGCTAAACCATATTTTACCTGTATCAAATCACTCATGCCTTTTAAGGACTGAACCCAATGATAAAGAGCTCCATAAATTCAGACACACAGATTAGCTACAACATACTGCTGTAAGGCTGGTGTCTCATCCCCAGCTGAAAACAGTTTCTAACAAATACGCAATTTAATTTGGAACTGGAAGTTAAAGATTCTGACCCTTTACCTGAATTCAGGGGGAACAAATGGCAGTGAAAGCAAAGCCATTTTCACACGTTTTGGTTTTGTCACAAGTCTGAAGCAAACAATCTCCTGTTGTGTTTTCACGTGTCACACACAATAGGAGATCGCTTCAAAGTTGTTCTCACCAGTAGAAATACTCCGTTGATTTAGGCAGGGGTGCTGCCTGAATAGAGAGTACAGGGTGCAGGACACGCAATGCCCTATTGTTTGTTGTGAATCCATTAAACAGTTATCTTTGCTATTCCCAGTGAGGTGAAGACCATTTAATGTCTGACACCAGTTAATCGGACATTGCCTTTTAATGCGTGTCAGTCATAGGCTTTAATGTATGTATGTATAAAAGAACCTTAGCATAATGATAAATCGACACAATTCTTGAGGCACACTGCACTTAGGCACTTGAAGGGATTTCTTTGCTGTTTGCATGCAGATCCAGTGCCTACCTTTTCAAATATGAAACATGAAACTCACAGGTTTTGCAAACTGTTGGCAGATTCTTGTAAATGATTTGCTTTTTGTTGTTTAGGAACCTCGAGCAAATTCTGTTTGAGGGTCAATATTCAGATAATTAATGAATTTATTAGGACCAGAAAACAAACAAACAAAAAGCAGCACATATACCATACAGTGGTAGTACCACTAACTGTGCTCTCTTTTCATGTGCCTGCTATAGTGTTTGACAGTAAACTGAGATTGATCACAGCCACACATGGCAATGGTAAAGGTAATACTCTGCTGTCTGCAGCCCTGAGCACTGGGTCCCTGAAAGATTAATGTTCTGGAAAACTAGAGAAACCCAGCAATGAGCCAAGCAATATCTTTCTCCTCCGTCTCTGCTCCCACAATGACTTAAAAATTCATATCATTTCATCACTCCATACCTTTTTCTTTAGCTCAGTAAAGTAGAGTCATGCACACTTTTGTTAATCTTCTGCTTATAGATCAGTTCTGGACTGGTACCCTGTTGTCGCAAATCTTAATATACTTCATTGATTTTTCAACTTAGAAATATTGACCTGGCTAAAGTCCACACATCCCAGAGTGTCTGTCAAATGATACAGAGTAGGTAAGAGTCTACCGGTAAAAGCCCAGTGGGCTACAGGGTTACTGGTTGTTCTGTGATGAATGAGTGGAGCAGTTTATTTAATAAGTTATATTGGAGTTGTTGGAGGAACCAAAGGTGGATTTTGCTGTGGTCAATAAGCTTGAAAATATATTCTCTCTAGAGAAGGTGAAATGATTTTAACATTTCCTTCTGTACAGAGGTCTTACGTAGGTATTTTTTATACTTAGTAATCATACAGCCACCATTACCTCCTTTGTTCTTCAATTTTTAAAATTTGGCTGACTTTTGTTTTAAAGTACCTCTCTGCAGAAAGGATTAAACACTAACTGATACATAGTTTGGGTAGCATTGCTGACTGGTGTTGGCCTATTACAGATGCACTATATGGACACAAGTATTGGGTCGTACCGCTTAATCTTTGAACTTGGGTGTTTTCAATTTTGTTGCCACAGAGGTATAAAACCAAGAAAGAATGGGTGGTTCTGAAGAGCTCACTGAATTTGAGCGTGGTACTGTAATAGGATGCCACCGTTGCAACAAGTCAATTTGTTCCCTCCCAGATATTCAACAATCAGCTTCCACAATCTTCCACTCCCCCATGAAGTGGCAGACCATGTAAAGTTACAAAGCGAAGTTGCCAAGTGCTAAGGCACATAGTTTGGCACTCCAGACCTCCTTTGGCATTACAATCAGCACAAAAACTGTGTGCTTGGAGGTTGGGGAGGCATGGGTTTCCAAGGCCAAGCAGCTGCATGCAAGCCCTATATCACTAAGTGCAAATCAAAGTATCAGATGAAGTGGTGTAAATCACTGGGTTCTGGAGGAAACTTGTTTTGTGGATGGGGGAATCATGGTTCTCTATCTGGAAATCTGAAGCGTGAGTGAGTAAGAGTTTGATGGAGGAGGGATGAACTACAACAGCGATTGTGAGCCAGGCCCTTTTGTCCAACAGCACTGTGTGACCTCACAAAAAGTCTTCTGGATGAATGGGCAAAAATTCCCACAGGCACACTTAAAAATCTTGTAGAAAGACTTCCCAGAAGAGTGGAAGCTGTTATAGCTGCAAAGGAGGGACCAACTCCATGGCTTTAGAATGGGAATTCGGAAAATCTCCTATGGGTGTAATCAAATAGGTAGCCTAAAACTTTTGTGTATACAGCATATATATTGGTATGGCATTGGTGTATATGTTATGAATAAGGCTCGAGCAACCTAAAATAGCTTGTTGTCCAAACAGGGCTAAAGGTTGCAGTATAGCCCAAACTGTTCCAGGGTGTTCAAGCTTATGTGCTAACTCTGTTGTCACACCTAAAAAACAGCATATGTTTCTTTTCCTTTTTTATATTTTCCTAAAAAAATAAGTTTAATATATTACACAGCATTAGTGTGTTATTTGATTTTCTTCGGAAGTAATAGTGGTACGTTTGCAGGTACTCTGTTGCTGGTTGAAATTCTCAGTATTTCTAAATGGGGACTTTAAATTGGAGGCCAATGTGTTTGTCTCACTGGTCTGCTTATAATGATAGAATAATCAGAGGGACATGAATGTGCCTTAGAGTATCTTCACCCTGACAAAAAAACCCTACCTGACCATTTTTTAAAAAATGTAAACACTTTGCTATTTGAAAAAACGGAGAAGGAGGAATTTTCATTTAAAGAAACACGCAACACATTTGTGCCAAGTAAGGAGACATAGTTTAACAATTACCAATTTGTTCTGTATTTAATTATATTAAATGGATCAAATTACAAAGTGACAAAGCTATTGGGGTGGCTCCTGATAGAGAATTGTTGTTCAGGTCTACACCCTCTCTGTAGCTTTACAGAGCTTTACAGTGTTTTTTTTAAATACTGTTGAGTTGTCTAGCCCCAGTGCATTGCTTTAACTGTTAGCAGGGGGCCTGTTTTCTACAAAAAAAAGATCAAAAAACAGCTGTGATGATTCACTGTAAGCGACATGCCCTAAGGACAGATGCAGTTAGCAGATAGCTGGTGAACATTTGGTCGCTAAAGAGTCACATATTTCCCTCAGCAAATGTTTGTGTTTGTGTGTTTATGTGGGTGCGTGTGACCTTAGTGGACATGTGGTCAGTCGGCTGCATCTTTGGAGAGTTGATAAGAGGGACAGTGCTGTTTCCTGGGACGGACCGTATCCTTCCTCCCTCTGTTAGAAATGTAAACCTGAAGGGAGCAGGAACCCTGCAGCGTTTTTTCGAGGGCAGTTGCGAATGACTCTGAGTCTATCGAGTATCATGCGTTTTGGCACTGACATGCTGAGAAAAAAAACAAAAAAACACCTCGAGGTGTCAGAGTGAATCCAACTGCTTGCTAAAGAGCCATGCATAAGAGTCTTAGTGGATTAAAAAAACCCCACCTTACTAGGCACTAGGTGGATCATGGCCAGTGTGCAATAGAGACAAAACGGCGGTGGAAGCGTGAGACGTTCCAGCAAAATGAAGTAATAGGGATGTATAGTGGCCTCTGGCAGCTCTCTGCCCTAACTGGCACTTGGTGTGAGAACATTAGGAGGGGAAGGTTTGGAGTGTGTCGAAGGCTAAGAGAGAAAATATTTGTTGTAAGGAAGGAAGTGAAAGTGAAGCTGATACAAGTATACTGGACACACGGCTACATTTATACCGTACACATGTCTTTTAATCCAATCAGTCATGTTTTCATCAAAAGGTTTTTTATTTTTTTATTTTTAGAAACACTTAACAATGGCTGGAGACAAAGAAAAACAAAAAGAATAAAAGGAAAAATATTTTTATATAGAAATCTTGTGTTTTTTACCATTTAGAAGTCAGCTGGGGTTTTTTCCTAATCCTAATGGATGCTTCTTTTGGTGGTTAAGTGGGACACAGCTGATTTGAGGTTAGAAATGATTTATTCATCTTGGTCACAGCACTTTGTAGCACTCCTCTTTGTGCTTTTAAATGGAAAATGAAGTCAGAATTGTATTGTAGAGCGATACCTGAGGGGACACTGAGCTTTGCAGGGTGTAGGATGCTCCGTATTCCATGTGTGTTTCCCTTAATCTTGGCCTTCCACATCAGATATTGATCAGTGGAACAAGGTGATCGAGCAGCTGGGCACGCCCTCGCCAGAATTCATGAAGAAACTTCAACCCACAGTGAGGAACTATGTCGAGAACCGGCCAAAGTACGCAGGCCTCACATTCCCCAAACTCTTCCCCGACTGCCTTTTCCCTGCTGACTCTGAGCACAACAAACTCAAAGGTGAGAACCTGTAATTATACACAGGGAACCTGTGAATTTAGGCTATTGTATTTTAGCCATTTCATTAGCTTCCAGTGTCATGCTTTTAAGGTCTTTTATTGAACCTTTGCACATCTTGTCATAAATCAAAACACAAATATGATGTCTGTCGATTAAATAAAGAGTCTTCTTTGGGGTGTCATAGCACTTACCACTCTGACAGGCAAGCAGTCATTGTTAAGCAGTGATTCTGTTTTATAGATCAGTCATGTATTTTTAATTTGTGTAATATACTAGGATATTGATAATTAGAGCTATTTGTATCTGTTTGAGCTATTTTGCTCTATTTTATAGCTTTGTAATATATTGTCTTATCTAATATAGCTTGGTAAGTTACTGTTCTTACTGTTTTGGAGCAACTGTGACCACATAATTTTCTCAGGGATTAATAAAGTATTTCTGAATCTGATTCTGACATTACACGTGAATTTGCTTATGACTTTTCATCTAATTTATTACATTTATATCTTTGTTTATAACTTCCACAATTTATGACATTTGAATGTTATTTGCATGTTAACTCTGTAAATATGCCATTCTTATTCTCAGCATCTTAGCTTCTCTGTGAGTGCATATCACCTTGCAGCTAAGATGTCTATACATTTTGTTCATGTATACTGTAGTATGCAGCTCTGTGAAAAACTAAGTATAGCCCGCTTCTATAGAATATAAGAGGATAAGTAGTAGCCAGATGCTGCAAATCAAATGTACTTGATTAACTTGTCATCAGCAAGTGTGAGCACCTCTGTGAAAACCGAAGATTTTAACAGTTTGCTGGTCTGTAGAATTGTGTTAACACAATGCCACAATCTTCCCAGGAGTGGACATCTCAGCAAATTCACCCCAGTGTTAAACAGTGACCATGAACTGTGCACCAAAGTATTCTAGAGTCACATGCAAGGCCATCTGTCTGACAGCTAAAGCTTTGGGTCATGCAACAGGACAACTATCCCAAACACAGCAGCAGATCTACAGTCAATGCCCAAAAAGTCTCAAATTCAGAGCCTCAAAACTCAATTAAGTTATTGCCGCTAAAGGTGGATGCACAAGCTACTGAATTGCCGGGTGTATTTGGTTTTTCACAGGACTGTACTTTTACATTTTATCTTTGGTCCTCCTCTGAGCATCAGTAAACTGCAGTATGTTAATCCTGTACCGTGTGAGCCGATTTCAATCTACTTGTTATGCAGAGTGTTAACTGGGATGTTGTTTCTTCTGTCTCAACTGAGAATTGAAGATGTCAGAAACATTTCCAGTGAGCTATAAAAAAATATGCTTTTAAAAAATATATTTTGCTGTCCCGCTCCCACATCAAAGCTCTCGAATGTTGAAATTCTAATGAATCGCTGTTAAAGGAATACACCGAAAGAGACAGACAGAGTGAGAGGGTGTGAGACCAAGATGAAGTGTTTTGTGTGTTTTGTTTTGTGACAGGTAGGAAGTGAGTCAGACATGAGAGAAACATCCTTTGGGTTTTATTTATTTTGAACCTTAGGGGGAGGACGAGTCACACTACTGTAGGACAGAGGGAATGAAAGAGAGGTAGGTAAGGAATATGGAAAGATGAAAGGGAGACACAGAGGAGCTATTTTTTCAAGTTTATCATCTTTTTGATGCTGTGATGATGCTCAAAGGTTATGCCCAACTCATCTGTCTGTACTTGCTTCAGCTTCTTCGGTCCTCTGCTGCTGCAGATTTATTTATAGTGAAGGTCAAGTGTGTAGGAGAGGAGGTGTCGTGTGGTTTTAGGGTTTCAATTTCAGATCAGTTCAAAATGGCCAGAAGATAGAGAGTCTGTCCGAGTGAGTGACTGGTGATGCTTATTGAAATTTTTGCTGATAGATGTCCAATTTACTGCAAACTGCAAAAGAACGAGTTGACTGAAAACATCTGTAACAAACAGACCTAATGCTTCATTTACAAAATACATGTGGAACAAACTGAGGAGATATCTGGATGGTTGATTATTAAAGAATTATCTAACAATAATTCAGATTTCAACCAGTCTGCAGATTAAATACTTAAAACCCAATGAACCCGATGAAAATTCTATGAATCCTTTTTGATTTACCTGCTCTCATAATAAGTAAAACACAAATATAAAGAAAAGTTTGGCACAATGTATTCATAACAACAACAACAGTTATAAAGTTACAATATCAGTTACAAAGTGAAAACACTCTGAAGAGATATGCATATCCCAGCATACAAACACATGGCCAAGCCTGAGTTCTTACATCTGCTCATACAGTCATGCTTCCATGTAAGCAAAATTTAAGGAAAAGCTTACTTACAAAGAGTTTCAACAGTTGATTCAGTCAACCAAAGTTTAGACGCTAAAAGCTAAAAATGTTTCATCATCGTGGGACTTAAAATAAGAGTGTGGAACACTTAAAAGTCCCTGACCTGATCACTGGAGAGGCCCATCAGCTATAGAAGCAGGTGCCTGGCCATTCATATGTAATTAGTAGAAGTTTAAAATTTCATGGGAAGCCAGTGATGTGAAAGAACAACAGATGGACAATCGGTGGCTAGTTTTTGCCTTGACTAATTGAAGATGGGCTAAAGAGGGCTGAGAGATGCACATTCAAAGTGAATTACAATAATCAAGATATAAGAAAAACTATAGCATGTAATAAAAGTTTGAGATTATTGGCTGACTGTCTAGCAGATGGTCTGATACAACTGTTTTAGAGGACTAGTTTAACAGATGACCTCCTTGGAGAAGCTATCAGGGCCAAACATGAGAACCTCAGTGTTGTCAGGATTAAGATGGAGGAAATTTGGTTAAGGAAAACAAAAG
Source organism: Etia nguti (assembly GCA_015106755.1). Lineage (NCBI taxonomy): Eukaryota > Metazoa > Chordata > Actinopteri > Cichliformes > Cichlidae > Etia > Etia nguti. The sequence goes on from VUQG01019111.1 coordinate 28,282, forward strand.
AAAAACTGGAAGATAAACAAAAATAAGAAATAAACAGACTTTGGACTTTCTATTCTCAGGTGTGAGATTACTGTACTCATCCTCCAGAGGTCACCATTAATGCTACCTTTGTTTGTTAAGATTCTTCAAAGACTATTATTATTATTATTAGTAGTAGTAGTGGTAGTATAAATATTTTTATTATTACAATGCTAATTCATTGAATCTTGGATCTTTATTTACTTTTTGACAATCGATTACCTCTAATAAAAACACTGCATGCTTGTATATATTTTAGATGTTACCCATATCATTTATATTAACTCATGGTAAAAATTAAACCAAGATACTCTTCCCTTCAAAACTCCTTTGCTGTGAGAATCTGGTTTGTAGTCACAAGCTCCTGTTAATTATTCTCTTTAATCCCTGACATTTCTCGGTCTCTCTCTCTCCTCCCTCTTCCATTTCCTCTGCTGTTTGGCATGTATTACTTTCTTGTTTCATCAAAACATCTAAATATCGTTTTTTCTTTTTAAATGTTTTTTTTTTCAAACTACAGCAAGCCAGGCTAGAGACTTGCTGTCTAAGATGCTGATTATCGACCCTGCTAAGCGGATGTCAGTGGATGAAGCCTTGCAGCACCCCTACATCAACGTGTGGTATGATCCGGCTGAGGTGGAGGCGGTGAGTAGGACTTCAGCAGAGCTGTGTATTGATTACCATCCCAAGCTAAATCCTCCTCCCCCCCGCCCCTCCCATGTTTTAATTTGTATGCACTGATAGTGATTTATAGCATGACTAAACTGCATTTTTTTTAACCGCTTGCTATTTTGATTACTTTTGTTCACATCTAATTTGCATTTTTTTCTCACTTATGTTTTTAGTCTTTAGTGCAGAACCAAACAATTTTGTAGATTTTTGTAAAATAACCCAAAGTCTTTGCAAGTAAATTTTCATGCTACACTGAAAGATTTGTATAGAGGGTTGTTGAGTCTTTAACATGAGAGGGGTGGTGTCGCTGGTTGATTTGGTGAAATCTGGCGTCTTCATCAGCGCCTCATTAGTATGAGGTGACAGTGAGATTGGAAAAAAAGCCATCTGCAACCCGACAAATTTTTACAGCAGTACAAGTAATGAGAGCATGACCAGCTGATGAATGTCAGTGCTGCTGTTCTACTACGTGAAATATTCTGTTGCCTAACACACTCACTGTATGGTAGTTTTTCCTCCTTTACAGAAGATTTCATGACTATGGCCTTGTCTCGTCATCTGGTGTCTGATGGTTTTATAAAGATGACTTTGTTGCTTCTGTTGATGTATAACATGGCTGTGAATGGCATTTCAACACGTTTTCTGCTGTTTTCCCCCCCTTCTCTAATGTCACCTCATCCTGATGAAGGCCAGAGATAACATCCAAATATCCATGGTAAATAACAAACTCCCTACATCAAAGAATGCACTGCAATTGGACTTCATCGACTAAAGAGTGTAAATGAAAGAAGATTTTTGGACACATGTGGTTCAGTGCTTCTGCCATATTTGAAGATATTTAAAATTAAGAGAAAAGAGACTGTGTAATGCAAAAAGAGGAGCAGAAAATGCCAATCAAATGAAACATCCAGAATATCTGGATATTGCAGCAATCACAGACTGTATATAAAAGATAGAAGTAACTTCTGGGTCTGAGAAGTGAAGCCAGTGCAGAAATGACCCTACTGTTCTCTTGATCTATGATGTATATGTTTATTTAAAAGGTATAATGCATATAAATTACCACAAACACTTAGATTCATCATGTAAATATGCCAGATTTAGCCACATGGGCTAATTTTTGATGTGTAGCTCCTGGCAGGTTAAAGGTATATTGAATGAATCAACAAAAGAATGATTGTGAGCATAATTAAAAGACACAAAAACATGTAAAATAAAACACATATAATATAAAAAAAACTAATATTATTATAAACTAAAAGTAGCACAATGCAATTCAGTAAATACTGTACTGACTTTATGGTAATTGTCAGTAGTTTAAAGTCTCTTTAATACATCAACATGTTATTTTTTTAAATGATGGTCCTACTTAAAGTAAAATAGATAATAAAGTGAGTGCTTTACGGTGCAACAACCTAGTGACTAACTCGTTGGTACCGTAAGAGTACACATTGTCCTGGTTTATAAGTCATTTTCACTCCATGCTCTTCATTTTGTAAATCAAAATGCAGCAGACTTCAAAACAGATATCCACCAATTAATGGGTCACATCAGGGTGGTTATGTCCATCTTTTATATACAGACCATGTGCTGATTTTAGTGGAGCTCAAAGAAACTGTCACATGTAAGCAGTCATTGTCAAACTGCACATAGACCAAACACAGGAAACCTGATCTATTCATTAAAAAAAATAGAATAGTAATAGAATACAAGGTTTTAATATTTACTGTAAGAATTTGTTTTGAAGAGAGCTCCTCAGCTACTTCCACAGCTCCACAGCGTTAACATCTACAAACAGTTGGTTTGTCCTGCTGTGGCCGCTCAGTGCTGACCCATAACAGTCCCCTCAGGGTTATACCAGAGAGGTTCATTGGTGGTTCTGTCACCCGCACTGACAAAGATGGGCAGGATTACGATGTCGGAGTCTGGGGAATGAATGAATGAGTAGTTAGATGGGCTGACTTGATGCCAGTCAGCGTATTCGTGACCTAGTAGACGAGATGACAAGTCCCATGAGGGAGGGTGTTTGGGGGAGAGCACTGGCGCCAGATGTTTTCTTATCTCACTATCCTGTCAGGTATTTAGTCCTGATTATAAAGAATGACATATTTTGAGACATTTTTTGTGTATCAATGGCAGACAATGAACTTATATTGCATTTTATGGAACTAATACATTACTGCTTAATTTTTATTTAAATTTGATTCATAATCAACATGTGCCGAACTTTTAGACCCGGCATGCTGTATGTTTGTTTTTTCCTTCCATTTGCACATTTTAAAGACGCATATTTATAACGTGATCTTGAAAAATCTTGAGCTGCTTTCTGTAGGTATTGCACTTGGGAGTAATGCTGGGCCGTTAGCTGAAATGTTACTAAAATGGAATTGTTCTCTCTCTCTCTCCTCTTTAGCCTCCACCTCAGATCTACGACAAGCAGCTGGATGAAAGAGAACACTCCATTGATGAATGGAAAGGTGAGTGCTGCTTGTCCGGGCTAAAAAATAAAAACTCAACAAAGCACAGATATGGTAGAACGATAAAAAGCTGTATATTATATGTGCAGTAATGGAGTCAGTGGAATCATTTTTTAGTGTTGCCATGCATTCAAATGATCTTGTTTTTTTTAGTAATTAATGGTACACTGTCTGCATAGATCGGTACAGATTGCACATATTTTTGCCACTTAGTGTGTTCTTTTACCTTTTTTTGCACCCCTTGCAGAACTAATCTACAAAGAGGTGATGAACTTTGAGGAGAGAACGAAGAATGGCGTTGTGAAGGGACAACCTTCACCTTCAGGTACTCTCAGTGCATAAGCCTAACTGCTCTGTAAGTGAATTTAATATAACCTTACTGGAGTTATCCCTTGTAAATAGAAAAATCCATTGTGCTGTTGACCACATGTCTCTGTCCCTTGCATCTCAAGTTAAATGTTGTTCAGTTCAGTGATGTCACTTTGTGCCTGATGATTTGTAAAGATTGCTAATCTGTAATTGCTAAAATTGCTTCGTAGTGCAGGATAATTCAAATGCTTTTATGACTATATGTTTATATGTATTACATTACTGTGACTTAAGCTTTGGGTTTTGAGGGGTCTGTTTCAGGAAATGTCAGTCTTAGACTTGGCTACAAATGCACTCACAAAAACTTCTATTCTTATGATGTGCCACAGGGTGGCAGTATAGAGTCACTTTGAGCATACTAACCAGCCCAGTCAGCATTTGTCGAGATCCATCTAAAAAAAAAAAAGCTGCACTGCCTGTTTGAAACAACAAACACACTGCATGAAAACAGTAAGAAGATAGATTTGGAAGACTGAAAACACAAGGAGAAGAAATTACACAAAAACAGACGCCTCAGATCAGAGGACGCCTTTCTGGGTGTCCTCTTTCAGTCTGTTGTACAAAAGTGAGTGGGATTTTCCCTCTTAGAAAACCTATAAACCATCTATCATATAAGCCATGCAACAAACATCCTTAGTGTCAAGTACAAGTTATAGTTCAAATAATATAGTCCTCGTTTTTGCTCTGCCTCTCTGCCTCTCTCGTCATGTCTCTAGAAAATTCACGAGCTTCATCTTTCTTCTTCTTTCCATCTACTTGTAATTAAGCAGATGGGACGCTGTATAGCGTCTGACGCAGTGCAGGAGCTGCAGACGACAGTGTCTCATTGCAGCATGAAGAGAAGACCCGCAATCACACTCAGTCAGACCCACTTTGTGTGTTTAGATTATGATATTTGTAATGATGTTAACAGAAGATTTATCAGCCCAGTGCTGCAGTATTTATTTGCACGACACTGTGCATTATCTCATGTTTTTGTATTATACATCACACGAGCCTTTCGTGTGTCTGGGAATATGAAGAAATGAACAACAGTTTAGTGAGTGTGGAAGATGTGTGTGGGTGTGACGCTGTGATATAGTTTAGACTTTTTTAGGAGTCATAGTCACATATCACTGCTTTTGCCACAGTTTCTCTAAAGGTTAATAATATGAAGTAATGACTTAACCTCCCATTTTATATATCGCTATGTAACTAGTGTGGATTATTGCATGGTAGGGTACTTTATGCTGTGCTCCTCTCATACATGAAGCTTTAACTGTCACTTCTGATTAGTTACCCTATAAAACCGATGCGCGCTATTAATCTTGCTTACCCCCGACAGGAAACAGACACAAACAACAGACTCACAGCATACAAGTCCTCTGCACAAATCACTGCATTTGGTCTGTTTCCTGCATCTGCTTTAAAGTATTTTTTTTAAAGGCTGACAAAGCAGGAACCAGCTTCATAAAGGTATAAATTGGTCACTGCGTGCTAATAGACAGAGCATGTACACACACACACACACACACACACACACACACACACTTCCAATTAGGCTCCTGAGGATGTTGGAAATAATGTAATTTTTTATGCATCATATCATTATGTATATATTATTCGTTGGATCATCAGCAGCAGATTGCTTTTGTTAAAGTACCCCAAGTACCCTAATGTGCATACCTCTGACTTTAAAACAAAGTGATTATAAGATTATTAATATTAGATTATTAGTCTACCATGTAACCGGCTATATAAAACAAGGACCTGGCCACCATCACTTCACCCACCAGATTTTGGACCACACATGTTGAAGTCTCAGCATTAGTGTGTCCAGATGAATACTCCGGTTATGGATGGATACCCCACCTCATACCCCTAGAATCTATCCATAGAGGGAAAAATCTCTTTTGTACTGGGCTGTAAATAAAATGCTTTATAACATTGGGCATCTATGGGGACTGCCTCACTTTGGGAGCCAGGTTCAAGGAATTGGCACTTTTGTGTTGGCTTTATTTTTCAGCTCCAGAGGTTGCCATTTGTTACACACACATACACACTGACCTGCACCTGTATGAAGGCATAAATCATTTTAAGGTACATAATTAAAAGGAAATCATCAAATAGCAGCTTGTTGGCATATAATTGACTACAACAAGCCACGCTTATGAACTGCTGAAACACTGAAGCTTTTAATGATATTTCCTGTGGAACCCTCCGGACCCGAAGCTTAATTATCTTTGTCTCATTACAGATGCACTGTGATTGTGATGTCCCACAGATGTTGTAAATGTTGTTGACATCTCTATCTCATTTAACAGCTAATCATGAATCAGCATTTATCTCACTCTAACCTGTGTGTGCACTTATATATCTCCTGCGACTGTTTCTCTGCTCGCATCTTGGCCAGGACTCTTTTACGTTGTAACCCCCCGCTGCTGTTGATTCCCTTAGCACAGGTGCAGCCGTGAACAGCAGCGAGAGCCTCCCTCCCTCCTCCTCAATCAACGACATCTCCTCCATGTCCACCGACCAGACCCTGGCCTCAGACACTGACAGCAGCCTGGAGACCTCTGCAGGACCCTTGGGGTGTTGCAGGTGACTAGCCGCCTGCCTGCGCAACCCCATGTTCTTCCGAAGGTGAAGAACCCAACAAAAACGACCGCCGGAAAATATGAAAGCAAAACAAAAAGACAAAAAAAAGAGTAAAGATCAAAATTAATATATTAAGAACAAAAATATGAGATATAGGAATCTGAATTTATGAAATCTAAAGCCTGTGCATTGTCACTGAAAAACAGCAGCGGTATTCAAGTAAATGAGCTCAGATATATGTTAATGATCCTCTAGTTGCTTTGCTTATATTACCCCTCATATTCTTGTATATGGCATCAGATCAAAATGACCAAGCGCTTAGACTTGCATCTCCTGTAAAGTGCATATTGGCTGGCTGCTGGTCTCCCAATTCCTTACAGACAAAAAAAGCAACCAAAAAAAAAAAAAGCATTTATGCTCCGATCATTGTGGCAAGGTGGGCTGCCATTTTTGCTCATCACTACTGCTAAATGGGGACTCTTTCCTCCCCCAGCCCCTCTCCCCTATTCAGCTCTTATTTACACTGCTGTATTTTAACATCTAGGCTTTGTGTGAGACACCGACACCCGACACCCCCCCTCAAAAATGTAAGGTTTCCTGATGTGTTTTCATGTGGTAACTCTGCAGGGACATGTTCCTGCTCTCACCAGGAGTGACGCCCCCCCTGTGCTAATTTGTAAATATTGTAATTCTGTACAGCTGAAGGGCACACAGAGTGGGACTGACGGCCAGTAAACTGGGATTTTTTTCCTTCTATTTTTCCGACTAGCACACCTTGCCACATCACCGCTTTCCACCTCAGTTGCCCCTGCCTATTGCTGTAGTCCTGCATGATTAGATTTAAACAATGCTAATCTCACTGTATGCTAACGAGTCTGTATAGAGACTTTTGTTTATATACAATGTAAACTAACTGGGCACAGTAGGACATGTGAGTGTGCGTGTGTTGGTGGACCACAGGCAAGCCAATAAGACACTGATAAAAGTCGGGGCTGTTTAGGACATAAAGGGACAGTACACACAGAAATAAGTTATTCTGATTGTGCTCAGACTTCACGAGACAGTCTAATTTGTGTGTAATGTCCCTTTTTATTTCCCCTGGCAGTGTATGATCGGTCCCTCAACCACAGCCCCGCATGTCATTGTTTATCATTAACCCCTCACAGGCACAGGAGTTGGATCGGTTTCACTGTGGAATAACCACAAAGAACCTTTTCCCCTTTTTGTTTGACTCTTTAAAACATAGCAGAAGTGATACAGTACGGAGTTTTTATAAGACAGGTGATGAGTGTTAACCTTGTAGCTATGGCTCGTCTTCTCATCTGCTTTATATCACTGCACACCACAGAAAAATGTCACAACACGAGAAAGCACCCATTAAATGATTTCATAGCCGAATGATTCTTTAATTTATTGATTTATATATTTTTGATAGATGGAATCTGAACATGGCAAGTGCCTTTTGGAATGAAGCATTGCAGGTGCAGAAATGATATATTTTTGTTTCCCTCTGTTTGTTCTTGTTCTGCCTTAAAACTGTCTGAGCCCCAAAGCTTAACTATGTTTTCCTCTGTGTTTACATAAAAAAAACTCCCACAATTTTTCTTTTTACATTTTAATTTGACCTCTTTTTTTTTTTTTTTCCTCCTACAAAACCAAATTAGCTTCCTTAAAATAGTGTAACCATATTTTCTCCAGCTGGGGTGCAACACACAAATATTCACATGCAAAATGCATTTGCACTTTGCAAAGGCTTGGCAGCTGTACTGCTCTCATGTCAAGTTAACGTCACATCTCACATTTATCTGTGCAAACTCAGTGTTCTTAAATGAAACAAGAATATAAAACAGTTTTTGGCAGACTGATGGATGAAATAAACTCTGCCATAGTGGAGCTCAGTTTATTTCACCCACAGCCACCCACTGTGAACCTGCATGGGCAAGTTAAGGTAATTTGGCACGGTAAGACCTTGGAGCTGGATTTATATGGACAAAACATACATAATTCCCTACTTTAGGCATATTTCGTTTCATAAGGTGTTTCGCGATGATCCGGTAAATGACAGCAATTAGGTTAGATGAAGAACACGAATGCTCACACTGACTTGTAATGAAACATATGGGAACCTCCGCATGTAAAAACACATACACTTGTTATGAAATAGATTCAGTCGCTGCCATGACTTTAAGGAGATGTGGAGACATCGTTGCATATATTTATTTCAGTGACAGTATAAGTCTGTAACCTTCAGTTCAGCTGCTGCTGCACAATGACTCTTTTTTGCATGGAGTTGTTTTGTGTATAATCTCTCACAGTCCTCCACATTATGGAGATAACTTCAAAAAGCTACTTTGTTAACACTCTTACTCCCTGTGGCTTGTGTATAGTGAACCACACACAGACTAACAGACTAACCTTCGCAGAGCTCAGAGGGTAACTGAGGTTGGCGTCTCCAGAATAAGCTATGGCTAGCTTGGCTTTTTGTTCAGGGTCTGGCCAGGGCAATCTTTTAAAACAGGGTGCAACTTTGATGAAATCCTTTGTGTTTAAAAAAATGTTTTGATGAATTTCTCACAAAAGGGGCGCAGAGTCGACCTCTACACCACAAACACACAAGGTACTGTTGCAGTTTTTTCTACAGGGCATTTTTAACCATCCGAACACACTCTTCTTTCTGTATCTTTATATGTTCTGGTCACGGAGTACAAACACTAACATTGCTAATGTTTTTTTTTTTTTTTTTTTTTTTTTTTTTTTTTTTTTTTTTTTTATTTTTTTTTTTTTTTTTTTATACATCTC
>VUQG01019112.1:0-11260 GCA_015106755.1 Etia nguti
TAGTCATTAATATACTGCTGCATGGGCTGGGCTGTAGTTACATCGTAAGGTTTTAAAAACTGAGCTTTAAAATGAACAGTGGTCACTGACTTTTTTAGGGGCTTGTTCAGATTAAATAGAACAAAATACAAAACATTAAAACATGTTAAAAACACAACAGCCTTAATAAATGCAGAGTAGTTTGTACCCGGAAGCAAGATTCATCAGGTCATCACTTAAAGATTGGATATCCCACCTGCTGTGAATGTTTTAATGCAGTACATTTGTTATTATTATCCCTTGTCACATCCTGTTTATGACAGTTAAAGTAAATAACATTCATATAAGAAATAAAATTGTCTCGTGTAAACTGTATGTGGTCTTAAATAGGCCCATACTACTGTACTTTAATGTCGGTCTTAAGGGTGGTACTTCAAGAGTCTTGGCAATCAGAGAACAAAGAATATAACCATCCTAAATGACAAACATCAAAAACTATTCACACTGAAAAATGAAACCTATAGGGTTACCATTAGCACCTATGCAGACTCATAGCTCAAAGTGTTAGCTAGAGACCTCAGGGAGGGTAAGCCTTTAGTCGTTTACATCCTCTCATGAAACCTTGGGTGGAATGTTTTGTATGTTGCTGCCATGGTATTGTGAAACTGGACGTGTTAAGTAAAAGGCAGACCTCTAGGTCACTGTTCGCTCATGTAGTAGTGACTTGTCAGTGACAGCGTAGACCCACCCTACCATTTACCCTGCATCATCCCACCTTTTTGACTCTAGTATGGATAATTTACAAGTTATTCACAATGATGTATTAAACAAACCTGGAAACCAGTAATTGGGAGCATAAACTCATCAGAGAATTGTTGACTCTGTTCAATAACCTAATTCTGGAACCAGAAGAGTCCATCCCTGCTGCCTATTAGCAAAAATGCAGATTTAAGGCACTTCTGCATTATTTCACTTTTCAGACACAGAAGCTACGCCCGTCCTTCATGTTCAGCATTTGGTTTTACACCAAGAGTTTACTGTCTGTACTTAGCCCCACTGTGCTTGAGTTAATTACCATTGTCAGGATACTATCATGCTTATTATGGCAATGCACAGTAGCATTTGCTATTCTGCAGGAAAACCTACTCGCTTTGCAGTTATCTTGAAATTTTGAAATTACACAAATTTGACATGATAACGGTGCTAAATGAAAAGTCATTTTGGATCGTCAATGTTAATTTTGGGTTAATTTTGAGGTAAGCAAAGAATGTTTGCTGCAAATTTTATAGTAACCCAGGTAAACAGTCAAATTCCCATATGTCAGTGTCATGTTGGTGCATAACGAAGTGACAGTTTTTCAAGGTTTTATGCAGCAGGATTCATCCTTTGGTGATCATGAATGAATCGTATAACATTTGTGGGCAATCTGGGATATAGTTATTTGGATATTTCAGTTGAGACTAGGATGACTAACAGACAAACCAATACTGCTAACTATTGTTAAGTCACTAGCAGTGCTTTACAAATAACAGTTTTTGCAGTAACACATGAAATGCGGTCGAATTTGCTGACAAAGGCTGATTAGAGCAGAATAGAATCTCAGCATTGCCCTCTCAAGTAAGTGACAGCCTCCCTAACCCCATAATGCAAAAATCCTTATTTTTCTGTCTTATACCTTCTCCACTTTGTACTGTCCGAATCCATATTACATGCATTCTATAGCTGACAACATAACTGCAAACAGTCTCCTGTGTCAGAGGAGAGGAAGCCGTTAAGATGGGAAGTAACAGTGAATATGGTATAAACATTACAGTCAGTTTCATTTAATGAAAATCAGTTTCATGTAACAATTAGTGTTTGTGAAGTTCTGAGACTAATTTATTTTTCTCATTATGTTTACAGTGCAGTATATGAGCACAGTAAGTCTGTGGTGCCCTAGGGATTTGAGTGTAATATTGCTTCCAAAATCCCCCAAAGCTCTGTCTCACTCACTGTTGTATTTCAATTTCATTCAACTGACAAAATCAAAAATAAGAACTGGGGCATAAAATGTATCAGCAAAAGCCACAGTGGACCGTCTATGTTAAATATAGAAACATGGCTATTGTTGTTTAAGATCCTGGATTTGATATGAGGAATGCCACTGATAATCAGCACCATGATGGAGTAATTTGCCGCAGATGCTCTCTAATGCCTTGCCCGAAAATTGTTTTATTTGGCACTTTGACACGACTAAAATAGAAACTCGATAAAAACCGGCTGACTCTGTTGTCATCTTATTTGTGGGAAAGAGTTTTAGAACTTTTTCTCTTTGATCAGACATCAATCCTTGCCGTCATAGGGACACTATTTCTCTGTCTTTCAAGCTTAGGGCAAAGAGCCAGAGAGGCGTGGTGAGGGGAATTGCTTTTTTGAAATTATGTTAAAACCCCTGAAGAAAGAGAGATCTATATAGAGATGATATATAGATAGAGATATATGCTGTAAAAGAACATATTGCGATATATATTGTTACCGCACATGCTTCAAATTATACAGCGAGATGGATTTTAGGCCATATTGCCCAGCCCTATCCCCAATATACCTTTTTTGCTTTCTTCTGACCACTAGGGGCCTTCATCTGGGTCGGAATTTTCTCCAGGACCCAGGTCAGAGTGACTATTTTTTCTTTACAAATATTTATCTATTGCTATTACGCGCTGCGTTGTTTCGGAGCATGACTATTATGTAATTTTTTCTTCATCTTTTTCTGTTTTACTGGCAGTTTGCAACCTATTTAATTGGAGCAAGAAATTGTACTGCCCTCTAGTGGAAGAGAATGTAATTGTTCTGCCCGTTACTCACGCCGGTCGTATCAATCAGGTGAAACCAGATAATCTTCCACGGCACACCTGATCATTTCTCACAGGCACAGTGGTTGGGAAACACTGCGCTAGAAGACATGAGCAGTCAGTACTATGACACATTTCTGCCTTGAAATTGGGACTTTTTATAAAACAAACTGTACCCAAGTAGTTAGTTGGACTAACTTGAAAGTTGTAGCTTACTTCTTGTTCTTGGTGATCAATAACAAGGTCGATCTAACATTAGCAATACATTATCAGCTTGCTGATAGCCAAGTGCTACCTCATAGGAGTTCATCTGATTGGAGTTTTTATGGTTTTTATCTTACAATAAAAAGAACCTTGAGGTGACTGCTGTTGTGATTTGGTGCCACCTAAATAAAACTGTATTATTTTTGTTAGAAAGTGATGGATAAAATACAATACCATGCCGATATAACAACTCGTAAACCATGTGATACTCCAACTATTCCGATATTACAGCTTGAGGCATTAGAGTAGTTTTACAGTGTCTGAGCAGATTCAAAGGTAAGCAGCCTAAACTGAAGGAAATGGTGTGAATGGGTTAGATGAAACGAGCCTGGGATAAATTTCCATATACCGAGGTCACACATGCTAAAGAATGCAAAGCATTACATCTAAGCAGGCTTAGGGCATTGAGGGATTGTTTTCATGAAGAACAAACTTTTATTAGGCCTGTGCTGGTACAGAAGCTCTAAAATAAATTTATTTAAATTGCTTCCTGTAAACTTAGAGCAAAATAAATGGTACAACTGTCAAAAACATTGAAAATTTGTTAACATTTAATTTTATTTTTTTGATTTATTTTTTTCCTTAACAGAATACATGCACTTTAATTTGAGCTGGAACTCCAAATGTGACATTAGCATTCAGTTGTTGTCAATAAAAACCCACGTTTCTCAGGATGTGCTTTGTTGTATATCAAGCAGGTTGTCATGCTGGAAAATGAACCAACCTTTGTTTTGAGCATGAAACATCTGAGGCCAGATGTTGAGGGTGTTGATGTTGACCAGGCAGCTTTACCAGCGCAAGATGATGTGATCCCCCTTGGGCTTAACACCAGCATGACTCTGCTTCCTATTTGAGCCCCTCAAAACCTTTTTGGAGCAGCATCTGTTCCTGTTTAGTGTCAACACTTGCAGGTTTCCATTACCAATATGAGACTCTTACCCACCATCAAACCTCTCGACTCTGCATCATTCTCAAACATGAGGCTCAGAAAACCAGAATTAAAGGATCTACACGGCTTCACAAATGTTTCATTTTGAATGCAGCTGGGTAAAGCCGTGTTACAAACTGTACTTGTGCATTATTTAAAGAACTAGACCCCCACAAGACTACAGCTCTACTTCTCTCAGCTGTCTCCCAGTGCTGGAGTTTGTCGTGTCAGAAATCAAACTTGTAGAACACTAATGTAAACTGTATTCAGTTATTTTGTAGCTGTGCGCTGACATGTTATTGTCTTGTATTCTGTTGTCCTGCAGGTCAGCTACCCACCGGGAGCATAACAATGAGTAAGCTGACTTGAGAGGCAGCAGTGAGGTACTGACCGTAACCCAAAAACGTCTCTTTGTGTTAGTCTGACCTGACACGTCTCACTGCCGGTCACGGTGCTGATGAGTCTGAGGCAGCAGGAGCACAAAGGCAGGCTGAGAGATGACTTCTAAAATTCCTCCGTCCTTGACTTTGGGGACTCTGTTAGCATTTATTCAATCTGTCATGCTATCTCGTCTCACCATGTAAATCTCCATAGGGCGACTACAGTTGCTGTTCTTTTTCAGGCGCCACCAGAACTGCATCCTTGCTGACTTTCTGACCTGAGGTTCAAACTGCAACTAGAAAGTGAACATAGTGTAGCGCAAAAGAGGATTCTGTAATATAAAAAGCTTCATTAGGAGGCTGGCCTTAATCTGCACTGGCATGTTTTTCTTTTGAGTATAAACGCAAATTTGACTCAAAAAACAAGCAGCATTCCTCATGGGCTGAACAGCCGCATTCACTAGAAACCCTTTGTAGTGATTTTAAACAAAGAGAGGCTTAATCTAATAAGATTTTCTGCGGCTACTTCACCTAGGTTTGCACTTGGGCATCCAGGTCGAGTCAGTTCTGACATCCCGCAGCAGCCATCTCTTTTGAGAGCTCGCGTGTGAACAGAGATCGGACAAAGTAAAGACAGCTAAATTAGACCGTGCAGATAGCGGTGGAGGAACTCTCCGCAGCAGAATCAGCAGGGAAATGAGGAGTCAGAGAATCAGATGGAGTAGATTAGCAGTCCAGAAGCCAGTGCGGCTGGGAAAAATGTGCCTCTGATGATAATGAGTCTAACAGGGCATCCACTGCACCCTCGCTGCCACTCTGATGTCAAAGCAGGAGGGATTGACTAAGGCAGGCAGTTACCAGAACTCTATCCAACAGGAGTCGTGTTGTCGCTGCTGCTTTTGCCTCAAAAACTTCTCTCCCAGAGGTACTTTACAAATATTTGCGCTCAAAGCTGTCTTTGTGCATCTCTGTGCCTCAAACAGCATGGGACTGACACCATTCCAGGCGCTGTTTACACATCCGAGAGTCTCCTATCAGATGGAGGAGGGTGAAAGGAGAAAAAAAAAGACACAATGTGAAAGTGGAGCTTATCAGCAAACGTGCTGCGATTGTGACAGGGCTCGCTCTCCAAACCCCCCTTCTGGAAGGCTCTCAAAATAAACAACCACTGACCTAAGAGCATTCTCCCTGTCATTTCACACATCACATGGCACAGCCCAGCAGTCCACAAACCACTAAATTACATACCTAATATTCCCTCCGCTGGACTGTCTGACGTGAATGTGTTGTGAGTGAAATATCGTTGAGAGTCTTAGACAAGCAGGCACCAAATAATTGAACGTCGTGACTCAATTAAATGTCTAAGTTATGTCAGCGTAGGTTAGCAGCTGAACTCTGAGCATTAAAAAAGAACATCTGGATGACCTGCCTCTTCTTGTTAGCATTGGATTTCTGCGCAGGCCTTGCCCTCCCCTGTTGTTATTTACAAGTGCGTGTCAAAGGAACAACAACAATTACTGCACAAGCTGGCATGATAGAGCAAGCCCTGTAATTGCCCCAAAACCACTGGAAGAGGAAATATAATCATATACAGAATACAAATTATGGCCCAATAAAGATTAGGTAACAGCATGAACAAATTAAAGTGCTGTGAAAACGGAAGGATTAGCACAATTACACTCATTACACAACATCCATCTCTCTGACCTGAGTCTGGGCCGAAAAACACACAGAACAGGAAGGCAGAATCCATAAAGTACAGGAGCTGGTAGGGAGGGGGGCGTGAAAAAATAGAGAGGATTGCGAGGAATGCTGGAATTCCATAATGCTTACATCCAGTTCGGAGGCACTAAATAGCAACATGTCTGAACAGCAGTTTAGAGGAATCACAAGTGGGGCTACAATACAGTTGCCGTCCGCCTTGCTTGAGGGCTGCTATAAAAGCGTAAGTGGCACCATGGGACGCAATGGAGAAAAGTCAAGGAGGAGATAATGTTTTTTTAAAAGGGGGAAACATCCGCTTCATGAGTCAAATTGGTGCCCTCTCAATCTTATCCGGGGCCAGGTTACTTGACGACAACGACGACGAGGAGGCTCGGGGAAGAAATAAAAGCCCCCGCTGGCCTTGAGCCAGGCGTTTGTTGTTTCTTGAAATTAAAATCAGTTCTGCACCGTTAAACAACAGGAAGCCTTCCCAATCAGCAGTCATAATGACAGAGCATTATCTTCCATTTACTTTTGCAACTTTGAATGCGGAGCTGGAAAACTGACTTAGTGATCATCCGTGCGCATCAAAGCACCTAAACATCTATATTTGAAGCAAACGCCGCTGCTGCCTGTACTTTGACTCTGTTTGGAGCGGCTACTACTGGCTCAGTTCTAAAGATAATTAGACTGTGGCGACAGAGGTGATGATGATGGCAGTAGTGGTGGTTTCAACTACTGATTGGGATAATGAGGGTGATAATGATGATAACAACTATTACAACAATTAAGTGAAAGGAGGAAGAGAGAGACAGCCACAGGGTTTAGTGTTTTTGTATGGCCTCATCTCATTAAGGACTTATCTCATTAAGAGCTTATATTCTGGTTGTGCTCACTTGTGCAAGGGGAATTATTTTGAAAGGTTATGCACACATAATGAACAAAGCGATTGTGGAACCGTGTTAGGGAAGAATAAAAGGTGATGAAGTGAGGTCACAGTTTGGTCGTTTTATGTGATTTTACTCATCTTGCACTTGTAGTGCTGGTGCGGTTGGTTTCTGCAAGCAAAAATTAACCAAAAGACCTGTCCAGGGTGGTACCTGTTTCTGGTTCTATGGCTGCTGGGATAGGCTCCAACCCATGTGCATCCCTGAACTGGATAAGTGGAAGAAAATGGATGGATGGAAACCTGTCGGAGACCAAAAAGATAGCGATAAACGCACAGAAAAAGGAAAAAAAAAACCCAAGTCCTTCCTCCATGCTCCACTGAATCGCTGGAACACCAGGACAGTGACTGGTTTTCATGTTTTCACCCTCTCTCTAGCTGGGGCAGTTAAGCTCCTGCACATCCTTCAGAAGTTTAAGGAGAGGGGGAAAAAAAGTGAAAGGAAATCTGAACACATGACCCTCTTAAAGGATACGCCTCAACTGGCCTTTTGTACTGGCTGTGCTTGACAGACACCAGGTGCAGAAGGAAAAATTCTCTGCGGTGGGGGTGGGTGGCGGTAGTAGAGGAGCTGCATTAGACTGTAAAGCCTCCAAGAAAGATTTTACATTCGGGGATGTCTGATATTCAAATCAGGAAAAAGACGGAATATTTTATCATAGTAAACAGGCAGCTGAGGGGATACTTGATTGAACTGAAACTAAAATTAATTTTTACTAAGAAATCTGGGTTCGGATTTATTTTTCTGCATGAACATAAGTAGAATTCAATGTGACACATTTCAGCAGCGTTACAGATGTGTACAGATGTAGTTTTATTGTTGCAGTCATTCGTTACGATCAAGCGGTACGGCAGCTGTAGTTTATTCTGTACTGTATCTCACTACATGCCCTGCTTTAAATCACCAGTTTGTATTTACAGCGTGCTAAAATTACAGACCTACTTGTTTGTATGAGGTTTGACAGTCTTGCCACTTGCTATGAAAGGTGGGAATTACACAGCACCTTCTGAAACAACATGAATGAAAAGTGCTTGCACGGGTTCAGTTTGATACATTTTATTGACTTGATTTTTTGGCTTCAGTCTACAAAACAGAACATATTTTGATATAGACAAAATATCACAGAAAAACTATCTGTTGGTCTTTTTATGTGTATATCCTCACAACATTCTGTGGCTGCAGCTGTTGCTATATTTCCAAATTCTGCTAGCTTAAACATTAGCACTGGTATGACCACACTTACTTGTTTTCTCTATTAAAGAGCAGCAACACATTCAGAACATAAAATCCTTTTTATTATCTGGCCCAGCTTGGAGAATATCATTAATCTTTTTTGTTTTTAGGAAGCTTAAAGTGTTGCAGTGAATCCTGAAAGGTATTCATCCCCGATAGCCAGACCAGACGCATCTGAGTAAAAGCAATTTATGAATTGTGTTAATAATGCATTTAATTATCACTGCTTCTGAATGTTAGTGTCCTTTTTATATTTAGTTTTTATTTTCCTAATATTCTTCTCGGTTTTCATAGGAAAAACCAGTACTGTTAGCATCTCATTAGCTTCGTTCTTAGAGCTAGTTAGGCCACAGTCACACACAGCCTAGGGACTGGTTGGGGACTGCCTGGCAACCAGTAACTAAAGGTTGCAAGGGAGTTGCTGTGAAATCAAGCCCCAATTATGTAGGTCTACACTCTGGTCAGACCCCGGTAACTATTGTTTGCTAAGGAAAAATATGTATTATTCACTAGTCAGATGCAGAGTGAATGCAGGTTGCCGTTGCTAAGTGAAACTGGTTGTCAAAAGGTGTTCCACTAAAAGCCTCTATGTGATTGCCTTGGCCACAACCCTCGCCAACAACTCACTCGGCAGCACTGAGAAGAATGCTACGCAAAGTGGAAAAGGGGGCCATTCACTTTCAAAATAAAAGTTGACCTTTTGAAATGCATTGGTTCCAGCACTAAGGCACATTTTTTAATTTAAAGGTGAATGTTCTCCATTTACATTCTTGGAGTGCACTTTTCACTCCCACTCTGTGGTTAGTTAGTCAGTGTTTGCCGAAAAGTCAGCATCCAAGGCCTCACATGCTTGCCTCCCATCAGATCTACATGGAGGTTCAGTATCACTTTAGGATGCGCAGAGCTCTCCTTGATGCTGCTGTGTACATTGGCATATGCCCCTGTTGCTGGTCTTGTGTTTTATGGTGTTGTGAAGATATATGTGCTTTTCATGTGCTGAGGAGTTTTTGTTTTCTGTCCTCATTCTGATCCCCGATTAGGGATCAGGATGAGCAGTTTCTTTTTCCTCCTCGACTTCCCTTCTGTGTTATACATTTCATTGTTTTCTTTATGCTACCTGTTCGGACCTGTCTCCCCATTGTGATGTTTGTGTATTGTACGGTCGGAGGAGGTCTAATTTCACTGGCAGGCAACTGCAAGTGACAAATAAAGGCTTCAATCAATCAATCAATCAATCTTCCATACAAAGCATTGATGACCATGGCAATCTGCTAGCAACCAAAGCAATCGCAAGGAGATTGTGATACAAGATCGTCTTCATAATTGATTTCACCCAGGGACAGCGAGCAGTCACTCGCCAACCACCGGGAAATACACATTTTCCCCCCACAACTAGACTCTGGGTCTGAGTGATTGAGGCTTTAACCCTAACATGCTGGCCTCTACTTTCAAGCTAGTTAGCAGAGCATTTCTAAAGACAACAAAAAAACGTTAATAGCAATGTGTTCATGTGTTGAAAAGCATATAACTGGTATCTAGCAACCATGAAAAGTAGCTGAAAAGAAAACTTTTTAATTTTGTTTATTTCAAGCTAACAATATGCATGTAAGTATGTTATATAACTATACCTTTTCCTGTAGCAGTTCAAAAGTTATGTACTGCAGTGTAGATCCAAAAGTATGCTAATGGTTAAATGCAACTTCAGCTGACTGTTAGCATACTTTTGCAGCGCAACGTATGACTATGCGTTAGTCTGTAAACTGGAAGCCTGAAATAGATAAGACATAATGTTTCCATAAATATAGCCAAAAATACTTGTATCCTGTTTGAAAAATGTTATGCACAAGAGTTTCACTGTCATACACACACTGCCTAGGCTCTCCTATATTTCTTATTTTCCTCAGCCTACATGAAGGTGAGTGACTGAGTGTTCAACTTAAACATTCAGAGGAATATTGAGCAACTGACAAAAAGCACCAGCTAAAGGGTGCACAAAAATGCACATACACAAACACATGCTGACAAAGAAAAAAGAAAGACAGGCTCTAATAGGAGATAATGGATTCTGGGTCAACACCTGGTAATCCTTACATCAGTGAAAGGGAGGGCCTTGACATTTTCCAGAAAGTGCCATACAACATGCCTATAATGAGAAGGTCAACCAGATTTCACATAGGGGCACACTGAAACAAAGACAGCACACAAACAGATTATTTGAAGCTTTTAGGGTTGAAGTTGGCGAAGAAACCCAACAAAAAAAACAGCATATAACTACGTCAGCTATTGGAGCCAAGCTGAAAAGGAGAATAAGTTGTAAAATAATGTTATTATCTGTGGCAGCTACAGTGTCTGTTGGAAATTTTGAATATATTTTTTAATAACTGGGTTGGTGATTTGAGCTTCTAACCAAAATTTCTTGCTTTGGCAAAGATGGTAAAGTGTTCTGCCTCAGCTGCATTTATAGGTTGGCTTTGGTTGCTTGTGTATTTGTGTGTGTGCGCCTGCATGGACACGCATAACCACAGTCATTAAATGAAATAGCATATGTAGTCAGTGTTTCAGATGATTTCTCTATTTATACGCAGTAGAGGATATGGTTAAGTTGACCCAAAAGAACTTCTCTTTCAGGGAATCCTGCTTTATGTCCAGAGACAGCAAATTTGGTTCAGTTCCTGTGGAAGGACATTGGAAATCTTCCTCTAATTCAGAAGTCAGATTCGAACAAGCAAGCTTTGAAGAGCACAGAGGTAGTAACTTCAGCCGGTGTGTGGCATTATTTTTCAATCTCCTTCCTGATCTGATTGGCTGCGGTACAGGTTTTGGAGTAAGAGGCCAGGGAAGTTGAGGGACTTCATGTATTCTGACTGCGAGTTTGGCAACACAATAACGCCCCCTGCTGTATGACCAATCTCACCCCCCCCCCCCCCCCCCCTCCCCCCCCCCCCCCTCACACACCCCCCCCCCCCCCCTCCCCCCCCCCCCCCCCCCGCTGCC
>VUQG01019112.1:11280-23880 GCA_015106755.1 Etia nguti
TAAGAGGCCAGGGAAGTTGAGGGACTTCATGTATTCTGACTGCGAGTTTGGCAACACAATAACGCCCCCTGCTGTATGACCAATCTCACCCCCACCGCCCCTGCCTCTACCCCCACCCCCACATCACACACGGCGCACACCCTGCTGCCCCTGCCTCCAACCTGGCTGCAGAGAGCCTCGCCCAGCTTGCCGTGTGACCTCACGACTGCAGTTGCTCTTCGTGTTGTCCCATCCCAATAATGAACTCCTCGACCTTCTGACCCCTTCTCCCCACCCCACACACACACACACTCTCTGACAAACTCGCCTGAGCTGAGCATTCCTCACGGTTTGGCTTGGACATAAACCCTGCGAACCACATCTGGTTTTGCTTTGCTGAGCTCTCTCCCCACATTCAATTGGGTCTTAAAAATACGGTTTCAAGTAATAAATGGAGGGTTGTGCTGCTTATTTGTACACTGTACGATGAAATTACAAGGACTGTAATTGGTTACTTCCATAATTGCATTGAAAGTAATTTATGTAGTGCCTTGGGGACGCCAAATGAGATAAAGTGGAATGATGATAACAGTAGAGTAAGCAAACATTTATTGGATCTTCTCTGCGGATCTTGTCATTTCAGCTCCAGGAACATTTGTGCAAGTGAGCACTGATGGAATTGGTTAGGGCGGTGGCATGTGTGTGTGCGTGCGTGTGTGTGTGAGAGGCACTGAGTCGTATTATTATTAGAGAACCACTGGAGGGCAGTGAAAGTACTTTGTGTGGCAGAGGGGATCATCGTCGTTCAAGTATATGCATGTAAGCCCGGTAAACAATCAGCTGGGTGTGAAAGAAGGGTCATGCACCATTGGCCTAGAAACACAAATATTGAGCTCCGCTTTGTCTGTTCCCCTTTGTCACTCCTTGGGCTCTCCGCGTTTGTGTTTTCCCGTGTCCTGCTGCCATGCAAATTGAGGAGGCTGGAAATATTCTGGCTGTGATAGACACGTATAAAATTGGCTTTGAGCTTTGTTGTTTGTGCTGTGATACGCCAGGTAGCGGCTCATGCAGCATGTGATGTAAGGAAGAAAATGGTTCAGTTCTACAGAGCTCCTGAAGAGAGACTTAACAGTATGGCAGCGCCTGTACAATAATAACAGCTTGTTGCTGCTGTTTCTCTGGGGACCAGTTCTTTTGTATGGAAATTAAGCGAGACAACTGTAGAAGGAAATAATCCTGCTGTAATAATAACAACATAATGGAGCCATGAAAGTTAAACACAAGCACAATATACAGCTGTTCTGCTGAACATAGTTTTTGTCACAGGTGTGTGACCTGTCCAGAGCTTTTTAAACCGAAATATAACAAATTACACCCACAGACTGTATATAAAAGATGGACTTATACTTTTAGCCTGTACTGTGATTTCAAGAGTAAAAGACCACAAAATCTACAATAAATCATGATCACAGCTAAGAACGGCAATATTCTTTGAATATACTTTGGCATACTGTTTGATGTCACAGTAAGTTTTTGTATTATTTATTTATTAATAAATAATTTTATCTATGTTTATCTTTAATTATCTATTTATTTTACTGTGTGCATGTCTGAGGTTTACCCAGAATTTCTTCCAGGTTATTCCAGAAATATGCCAAACCTGCGTCATTTCCAGCATTTCAACCTTTCTTTTTTCTTTTCCTTTTTTTGTTTTTACATTGGCCATTAGTAAGAAAACATGCACATGCCCCACAAAGGCTGCTAAAGATGCAGGTTGTGGGTCCTTAGCGATTCAGCAGCTGAAAACATTGGCAAAGTAACCACAGAAAGAAACATCTGAGTAAAGATAATTCACCAAGTTTGCCTCAAATGAACATTTGGATTAATCATATCGTGACATTTACCGCTGGTTTCTGGACTCCACATTTTGAAGCCTTTTATCATTCAAACCACAGGGTTTGGTGCAAAGTAAGAGGGGCACCTCAATGTCACCTATATATATTTAAATTATTTAATATACTGGGATATTTATAATTACAGCAATTTGTATCTATTAGAGCTATTTTGTACCTTAATAACTGCTCTTGGAGCATCTGTGACTACATCATTTCCTCAGGGATTAATAAAGTATTCTGAATCTGATTGTGATGAAAGCTATCAGCTATTGCTAGCAACCTTGGTTAGCAAGCTGCATCCACAAACTGTGTGGGAGCAAAGGATAAACACATACACCAAGGTCCTAATGACTTCAAATAGTAAAATATATATATACTAACTCACTCAACTAAAACTACCTCAGAAATTGTATTTAAAAGGAGTGGGGTCCATATTAGTGACTTACAGACAGGGACTATATCAGGACACTTGTCATTTTAAAAAGGTTAACAACATCCAAACAAGTAAAGGTACTTCCAGCTGCTCTCTTATTTCCCACGTGGCCATTGCAGTGGCGGGTTCACATGTTTGATTTGGCACGGATTTTATACTGGATGTTTCCTGATGCAACCATCCTCGGGGCTTGGGACAGGCACTGAGAGTACACAAGCTCGTGACCCCTGAGGCTGGGTTCAGCAAAATCCAAGCTAGTGCATTATAAAAAATTAAAGCCTGCACACAGTCTGTTATGAAGGCGGAGCTACTGAGACGAACGCTGTTTTTTTACCCCAGGCTGAAAACATGTTATTTTAATGACTGAAGCTGGGCATTTTAACATGGGGGTCTATGGGAATGGACTTGGCTTAAAACCAGCCTCAAGGGGCCGTTAGAGGAAATGCAGTTTTTGGGAGTCGGCTTTCTTTTTCAACCTAAGAGGTTTCCACTTATTACATCAAACGACCATTTACTATTGCACCACATTTTGGAGTTGCAATCTTTAATTTGAAAAAACTCAAAAAATCTTTTTGAAAGGAAAAGATATTTTTGAGGAAAGTGTTTCTGGTTGCACACAGTTGTCTATGCTGCTTTCAGGCAGGACAGAGGGGGCAACATTGCATAAAACATGCAATGCTGATGAGGTTGCATTTAGAGTCAGAGTGTGGCACGAGGGCCGTGGGCTGCTGGGAAAACTAGATTCATGTTTGAAACCTTTACAGTTGAAGCTCAAGCTGCCTGCTCTTGTCTTCAAAAGGAAAAGTGTCTTTTTAGTGCAAATCACAGTACACAGCAGAACAGCTCAGGTCACGTGCCAACACTCTCAAAGGTCACGCATGGAACGACCTCAACTTTCACAAAAAGAAAAAAAAAATCCCTCTGACAGGGGCTGACAGCTGATCGAGTTAGCATTGTTTTTTGTGTGTGTGCATATCCCTGCTGTCATTCACCTGTTTATTCACATTATATCAGCTGGAAATCCCTGAGGGACTGCATCATAATGCTGACAGGTGATAGCACTGTCCTCCTCCAGCATTGGCTAACCTTCTGCATTTCCACTCTGGAACAGTGTTTGCATTGATTGCTTCTCAGATAACAAAAAAACCTCAAATGTCCTCCAGGATGGTCTTGCTTGGTTTTTATTGTTTGGCATCACAGAGGGCCCCTGAGTACAGATTGAAACAAGGTCCTCTACCCCAGAGTGGAGGAAACTCAAAATGAAGTGTTTGTTCTGGCACTTCTTGGTGTGTTCTTTTCTTTCTGGGGTCATTTTTCCATCTCATTGTAGACTTTAATGTGTCTTTGCATCCATTTGTGTTCATTCTGTGTCAACTGTTTCGTGTCCTTGTGGTGCACTTGCATCTATTTTGTCTCTCCTTTTATACTGCTTATGGATGGTTTGCGTGTCCTTTGTATCTTTTACGTCTCTTTTTAAATGGACTGTTTTCATTCCTCTCCTGGTTGTTTGGGAATCTCTCAGCAGTCCTTTTTGCTTCACGTTTTTTACACTAGCCTTTTTTCTCTTTGGGTTGATTTGCATCTCTTTGTACTAACAGTCAATTCAAACAAAAGCCCACGGGCCAAAGGTGTCAGGGGGCCAGGTAAAACCCCATGCTTACTGGGGCCATCCGTAACCCCCCCCCACACCCCATTCAGACCACCCAAGCTAACCGTGTGCACTCGATGACTTATTATGACATAATTGGACCAATCCAGCAAGTGGGGTGCTGGAAAAATATATTTAAAAATTGTAGTTATATAAGCCACACGCAGTAATATATTTTGGTCATCACAGCAAGTTTGGCAGCAGAGCAATCAAGTCACAACTCTCTAAAGTGGATCATAACGTTCTGACGCCCTTGAAGTAGAGGGAAATGACAAACATGCTGCACTTCAGAAGATTATTGCCCCTCATATTAATAAGATTCTACTTATGGAAACGCATACAAGTTGTTTTTTTCTTTGCGTGTGTGGGATCAGACAATCAAGACAAAGTTAGAAACACATGGATTTCTCATATACTAATTAGTGTGTGTCAGAGCCTCACGATTGTTGTACTATGCTTTGTATATCACACAGAGAACTTGGCAAGATCCACCGCAATAGATTGACACTGGTGCCAAGAGGATATCTGAGGGCCAATTTGCTGAAGAAAGATCCAGCATCTGAGCAGCTGATCCCTCCAGATAAGAGCACAAAGCTCATTTTCAGCTCCTTACAAAAAAAAAAAAAAAAAAAATCAGCCTTTCATGCTTTTTGTTTTCCACATTGCCACCCCAAGATTACTGGGGGGGAAACCATTGCAGTTCGGTTCGCAGCTAACAGGTTGAATGGCTAAGATGACCTAAAATCCATATTTAGTTATAGAGCAGTACAAGGCAGATGAAATCCAATGTGTTCAAAGAATTGTTTGCACCCTTCTCCTTCTCTGGATGAAAACTATAAAAATGCTGTTTAGCAGGTGTTGGAGTAAAATCCCATACATATTTTAGTAATCCCTTCATGTCATAGAGATCTATCTATTCAGGCAAAAAAAGCTGAAGCAGGTTTCAGATTTTACGCAGTCTCAATTTCCCTCTAAGATCAAAGTAAGGTAGAAAAGCAAATAAAAGATATTGGATGACTGAAGTTAACACACACAGTTGCCTGCTGTTATTTATACATTCTCTGCATAGCAGCTTGTGATTTTACCTGCTGCACAATGCAACTACATTGAACGGTTTGTAGCTGGCCACAGCAACTTAAGGCTCAACATTTAAGTAGGCATGCTATAATTAGCAAATCTGGCTTAAATGAGAGAAAAGACACTCTAGACAGATGCGTCACATTGAGGACAGACTCAGCCTACATGTGTCAGAGACGCCAATTAGTGTCTCGAACTGCATTAAAAGTAATTCTCCGCCCATACGCTGTTTTTTTCTGCCTTGGAAACTGGCTGTGGAAATGCTGCTTTCCTTGAGCACAAACAATGCAGACAGTGGTCAGCTGGTATTCCTATCAGTTACAGTGGATTTAATTGGCCACAAGCTTTCACAAGGGAAAACATATGGCATACGGCAGGAAAAGCAGAGTGCATTTGTTTCTTTTCACATTTTATCATGTATGTCTGCTTTGAAAATGTATCATCACTTTAATATCATCACTAAATGGTCATTGTTTTACCAAAACACTCTTTGAAAGTCCATAGGCACAAAAAACAGTGGAGTCTTATAATGAAGAAGACAGAGCCTGTCAAGTGTAGAGTAGCCCAACATTACTGATATAAATAATTCAAATCTTTTACCACATGTGACTACATTGCAAGCTGCTATTTACATTTAGCTCCATAAATATTTGAATAAAAACACAAGTTTTGTAATTTTGCCTCTGTACCTCACCACAGTGGATGTGACTGAAGTGCAGACCTTCAGCTTTAACTCGAGGGGTTCATTCAAATATTTGTATTAACTGTCTAGGATGCATACACCGGCACTCATTATCAGAGGCCGAAAAATAACTGGACAACTGACTGAGAAGCAGTTCTATGAAAAGGGTAGGTCTCTCCTCTTATTCCATGTGAAGATGAACTTGTATCAGAATGATGGAGAGAGAAACATGTGGAGAAGGAAATGATCTGAAGGATACCTTATCAGCTGTCAAACATGGAGGATGCAGTGCTAGTGGAACCAGGTCACTGGTGTTTAGTGATGACGTGACTGATGATAGAAGTAGCTTGATGAATTCAAAGTATACAGTATTATAAGTATTTACTCTCTGCTTAGTTTCAGGCAAATGCTGCAAAACTGCAAAAAAAGCACTTCACGGTGCAAATGGATAATGACCCAGAGTATACTGAAAAAGCAACCCAAGAGATTGGCAAAGCGCAGAAATGGAATATTCTTCAATGGCAAAGTCACTCACTGGATCTCAACCCAATAGAGCATGCTTTTCAGTTATTAAATAAATAAATTGAAGACAGATTTACAAACAAGTGGCAACTAAAGGCAGTAAAGGCCTGGCAGAGCATCTCAAGAGAGGAACAACTTTT
Organism: Etia nguti; assembly: GCA_015106755.1. Taxonomy (NCBI): domain Eukaryota; kingdom Metazoa; phylum Chordata; class Actinopteri; order Cichliformes; family Cichlidae; genus Etia; species Etia nguti. Next base: position 17,657 of record VUQG01019112.1, read on the forward strand.
GCATGGATACCAGTAAGCAGCACTGGCAATAAAAGCAAACAAATCTGTCTATGCACTGTTATTTTCTTTTCTTTTCTTTCTTTTGTTTTGTTTTGTTTTTTAAATTTAGAATCCATAACTAGAATTTCTGTATATAACCATGCTTGATCCTGAAGTTCCTCCAAATAAAGAAGATAAGTCACCAGGTGATAGAAACTAGCTCTTGCTGACAAGATATTATATATACACCAATCAGTCATAACATTCTGATCACTGACAGGTGAAGTAAGTAACACTGATTATCTCTTGGTCATGGTACCTGTTAGTGGGTGGGATATATTAGAGAGAAAGTGAACATTTTGTCCTCAAAGTTAATGAGTTAGAAGCAGGAAAATGAGCAAGCATAAGGATTGGAGCGGTGATGTCTTGACGACTCGGTCAGAGCATCTCCAAAACTACAGCTCTTGTGGGGTCCCGGTCTGCAGAGGTCAGTATCTATCAAAAGTGATCTAAAGAAAGGAAGGGTAGTGAACCAGCGACAGGGTCAGTGGGGGCCAAGGCTCACTGTTGCATGTGGGGAGCGAAGGCTGGCCTGTGTGGTCCAATCCAACAGACGCTGCTGGTTCTGATAGAAAGGTGTCAGTTCACAAGTATTTGTTGTGTATGGAGCTGAATAGCTGCTGACAAGTCAGGGTGCCCGTTCTGATGATCATGTCCATTCCTGAAAGCGCTAACAATGGGCACATGATCATCAGAAAGTAACCACGGAGCAATGGAAGCAGGTGGCCTGGTTTGATGAATCCTGGGGGGGTTTTGGGGTTTTTTTTTTTGCATTATGTGGATGGCTGTTTGTGTGTGCGTCACCTACCTGGGGAACACTTGTACATTGGTCATAGTGCATCTCAATGCACTTAGGAAATAAGGCAACCCGGCGGGGGCAGTGTGGTGCTTTGGGCAATGTTCTGCTGGGAAACCTTGGATCCTGACAACCACTTGGATGTTACTTTGACATAAAGCACCTACCTAAGCACTGTTGCAGACCACGTACACCCTTTCATGGAAACAGTATTCCCTGATGGCTTTGGCCCCTCTTAGAGCAGGATAATGCTCCCTGCCACAAAGCAAAAATGGCTCAGGAATGGTTTCAGAACCACACCAATGACTATGAAGTATTGACTTGATGTCCAGATTCCCGAGTTATTATCCAAATGAGCATCTTTGGGATGGTGCTAGACAAGTAAGTCCAATCTATGTAGGTCCGACCTCACAACTTCCGGGGCTTAAAGGATCTGTTGCTAACAACTTTGTGCCAGATATCACAGCACACCTTCAGGGCCAAGTGTATAGGCTGGGCATTTTTTATAATTGGAAAATGTGAAGAATCACTTGATCCCACTGTTGATTTCCTTAATTATATTCATCAGTTTTTTGTTAAAGCCACAGAGAGTCATAGAAGTAGAATATACCACTGGTGGATTATTTGGGTATCAGTTACATTCCATTTCCATTATTTGAGCAATCCAGACTCCTGGCAGGGAGGGCCAAGGAATGATAAGAGCAAGTATGCAAGTATACAAGACCAATCTCTGGCCTACTGGGAATAAGTTACCAGTTTATTGGACCAGTCAGTAGAAATAGGAATTATTTTAAAAGGCGCTCACTGTTGGTGATTTGATTCTGGGTTCCTCTGGGCTGCATATCAAAGTGTTCTTGGGCAAAATACTGAACTGTGAATTGGCTGTGATAGATCAAACACTGTCTGCGTAGTCGAAGTGCTGAATAAATGTTTGTGTAAATAGGTATAGATGGCATGTAGGGTAAAGTGTTTGGTCAGTAAGACTACAAAAGTACTGTATATAAAAGTGGACTAAGAAGTAAAGAACAGATGCAGAAACAAGGAAGATGAAATGAAGTTATGATGATGTGAGTAGGTATGCAGGCAAATTTTCATCAGAGCTGTGCTTCTTGCATGCAAACAAATTTAATTGTTGTTTAACACTGTTTTAACTAGCAGCAAGCACAGCAGCGGATGGAAATTTGTTCGACAATTTGCAAAGTAAACCAAGGAAACGTTTTTTTTTTAGCAGGAAACCAATGAAAGCAACGAAAGACTGTGTCGCTTTAAACAAGTTAATGAAAAAAAAAAAGTGAAACCTGAAAGCATGGCCAGGATGTGAACTTTCCATTCAGCTGCTAACTGCAAACTTTTTATAGCCCTGTATCTTTCAAGCCCACAGATGGTGAGTGCACTGTCAAAAGATACATCCAGAAGATAAAATCTTCTATAAGGCTGCATGCTTTTATCCTTTGATGTCTGACATTAGCTTGTGTTGTGGTTCTATAAACATGTTTACACTGGCAGTAAGAGACCTGCATTGGATGATGTGTAATTTCCCTTTGCTAGTTTCCATCTCTGAACTGTCATGCTTCATCCCCGAGTCTCCCTTGGGAATATGGTGATGAAAAAGGAGAAACAAACTGAGTTGTGCTAAACAGTAGTTTTCTGAGCGGGCCTGCACGAATATAAGAACAGATAGAGAAAGAATGCTGACTTGGAATAAAAGCCAACCAGATATCTACAAAGAACAGAGCCTTGACCACATGTAAGCCACAACACAGAGGCCAGATGATACTGGTTTACCAGTGCTCTTTGATCAGACACACAGGATATGATGGAGCTTTCCCTCTTTAACATTTTTATCTCAGATTGCTTTAATCTGAGCATCTATCTGCCATCCTATCAACTCTCATTTCTCTTAACCAGTGGCAGCGCTTGGGGCTGTCAGGAAGATGAGCACAGAGGCACAATGGAATAAAGCAGTGATTTTGTCTGTGGCTGAGTGGGTGTGTTTGGCTACGCTCATACCTCAGACCTTCCTGCTCAGTTCTGAATTGCTTCTTATATCTGATGTTCTTGGATCAGTGTTCCAGTCTATTCTAGGATGCATCTGATACCAATAAGAACTGACAGCAATGTCAAAGAGATGACAGAGCAAAGATGCTGTATATGTATTTGCACGTATACATCTCCTGCTTGTTTAGAGCACATTTGAGCACATTCAGCCTCTGACTGAACCACGGCGTCCCCTCCCAGATGCTAATCAAGGCGGGCAGTTAACTTTGCTGACTCTGTGCATGTCGCAATTTACCCAGGTCTTCTTATTGCTACGTCAAGCCTCATATATTCTCGTGCAAATTTTCAAATGGAAGCTACACACAAGCTGCAAGCTCAGGGGATTTTTTGTGTGTTCCTGCATTTTAAGCAAAAATGCTGTAATTTTACTGGCAAAACTGAATAGTGTAAAAATAAAAAACAAGCAAAATTAATATTTAAAATAATAGAATGGCAGCAGTGTTTGCCGTTTCTCACATTTGTTTCTGCTTACCTAAAGTGATTTGGTGAGCTGTGGTTACTGCAATAGATTGAGGCCCATTGATCAGCTTTGTGGCAAAATGCAAAACACTGGAGTCTAGAATGCAGCAATATGTGGTTAATATCTATGCAGCTTTTAAAAAAATGAAAGTGTGTTGCTTTTTTTTTGCATGTGGCAAAACCCAAAAAGAAGTCAATACAGCACCAACCGCATGAATGCAGCTTTGCTGTGCTCACACCCAGTAAAAATCATTAGACTGGTGTCATATATCAGAGAAAATAAATGAAATTTTTTTCCCCTTACGGTGTGGAAAGCAGTTTTTGCAGTCATGCCAGCATCTGCAGGTGTGTGTACGAGCCACACATTTCAATAACCGAATGTGACCGGCCTTTACTTTGTGCCCGATGAAGTCCGAGCACAGAAATGTAGGGCAGACCTCATAACCCTTTTGACAAGCCGAGTTAGTGCACATCAAACCGGCTGTGCTTTGGCACACTTATTGAGAAAATGTGAGGCGAGAGCTCCTCCCCTATCTTTTGAAGTCTCCAAATTATGACAGAGGGGAAAAAAAAGAAAAAGCCTTCCCAGGCCTTCTCTGATAAGGAAAGATTGAAACCTTATCGATTTGAAGTTATTTGAAGGCGGATATAGAATATCCTGAGCGGAGAAGACTCTGGGAATGCTGAGCATAGTCTCTGAGACACTGGATTCCTTCCTACTCTTGTCACAGCCTCCTTCTGTGCCCCGGGCCTCCTGTCGCCATGCACTGTGGTGCCAGCAGTTAGTGCGACAGCTGGTCTCTGTGCTTTCTTCCACTCTGCGTCCCAGAACACCCAGCTACCACGGTCTCTCATCAAGTCCTGTGAGCCAATCCATGCTTTCATCTCCTGACAGCTGACAGCCAATGCGCATCTACAGATGCTAGTTTAAATCATTCATATGGCTCTTTGCTGCTGAAGATATATCATGCTACTGGGATGCAACGAAATATCTTTTTCCGCTTCCACCAGTAGTGGCCTTAACTAGTTCGTTAGTCAGATGAGGGGGTGGGGGGCACGGGGGAGGAGACGGGAGGGAGGGAATTTTCAGAGTGGTGCTGCTGCCTCCATCAGCTGTAATTCAGATATGACACAGTGCTCATAAGTCTGATGAAGCCTTGGCTCATAGCAATAGGCTGAGAGGCTCAGCGAGATTGCCTACTGCAGAGTCACGGGGCTTTGGTAGTTTCCACTTGATTAAGCTCGACTCAGTGCGCTCGGCTCTTACTTTAATTTGAAAACTGCACAGGGAAAAAAAAAGAAAAAACGTAATGAGAAAGTCAAATTCATAGATATGATGTAATTGACTTTGCCGAACATCTAGGAATCCAAAAGAGTTTCATTAGAGGAACCTAATCATAGTTTAATTAGTGGACTTAGACTAGATACAGCTTCCACACAGGATCCTATGGAACTGCGGATCAAGAAGGCGGCAACAGACAGTGATTGAGATGTCGTTTATGTTAACATCTCCTCCTGCTGCAGTTCTCCATCTCTCCTAGCCTGATTTGATCTACTTTCCAGGCTCAGATTTTTATTCACCATCACACACTCTTGCTTGATTGCAAGCTGCTCCGCTAATAGAGTACATTGTATCTCAAGCTGCCGCTGACAGCCAAAGAAAGCTCCCAGCCTTACACTTATCTTGTCACGATTTTTCCGCTCCATCTTTGCCTCCTGTTTGTTATACGCCAGCCTGCTTTTCAAGGTCCCTTGCAAGGTACAGTATTCTGCAGCATTGTCTGACTCTTTCTATTTTCCCTGTTTTCATCTCCTCATTTTATCTGTGCTCAGGAGAGCATCAGCAGATGGAAAAGAGACATTTTTCACAAGCCGTGTTTTTACCTTCACCACATTTCTTACTGCGGTTTTGCTTCACTTTTCTGCGCGACAATCCCACATTGTTTTGGACATCAGATAGGTTGCAGTTTGCGATGCTGTGACCACCTTGTTTGGATGAAAAAAATGACTTGGGGCTTCTTAAACATCAGTAAGCTGTATCTCATGTCTGCTTTTTAGCTGTAAGATTACTTCAGCTTACCTTAGCCCATTGTGGAGTTGCCAGACTCCACCACACCTTTTGCAGTAAAACCCCAACCCTGCACATTAACATGTACATTTACTTGCTGGGTAGCAACTTAGATAGATTTTTAAAAAGAAAGCTATCAAAACAAGTTGGAATGAGCTGACAAACTTGTGTACCTGATGACACAGAGACGTTTGGTAGATGCAGTGCAAAAAAAAAAAGAGCCAAAAGTATGTGGACGAGCTGCTTTGTATAGGTAGAATGTTGTTTGGTTGAAAAGTAGGGATGCCACAAATGATTATTTTGATAGTTGACTAGTCACCGATTATTTTTGGGTTTAGTCGACTAATCAGATCATGCATCCATTGGATGTAAACCGTACAGCTTATTGCACCAGCATGCATCTGCTCTTGTATAACTATCATTAGCTTACAGCTTAAAGTGCTAACCAAAATAAAGATAAGATGATAGTTTATTAAACTTTTAATGAAATTTGCAGATTGTCTTGGTGGAGTTTAATAAACTCAGCCGTCTGCTCCTTGCTATCTAAAATATAACAGGACACTGGAGTAAATTCTCGACCATCTCACACTTCTGTTTAATCGGTTTTCTGTTTGACGTTTATTCAGCTGTGTGAAAACTATAACTCTAATCTCAGCCAAACCGATTTACTCAGGAACAAATAAAACACTGAAAAAAGCCAAACAATAACATTTTTAAGTTATCTAAGTGACTTATATATCATGTTTAACCTGAGTAGCCAAAGACCGCGGGGTTTGAAAACGATGTGCCGGGAGTTGAACCTTG
>VUQG01019113.1:0-15063 GCA_015106755.1 Etia nguti
ATGGTGAATAGTTTTTTTTTATTACTATACCAACCCTTTTTAGTTTTGTAAATATTGGCTATATTGAGAGGTATTATTTTATTCTTACTTTATTTTGCAAATTTATTTGAGAATTAGGCCATTCAATTAAGACAGACTTTATGTTGTTGGTTGTAAATATCTGAATGGATATTTTATTGTATTTTTTATTTCTATTTTTCAAGACTTGGTGAATTGTCTTTTTTTTATAACTTGGCCTAGCCTTTTTAGTTTTGTTAATACTGGCAATAGTGAGAAGTACTATTGTTGGGTTTGAATATATTTAATAAAGGCTATCCAATTAAGGCAAATGTCATGTTTTTGTTAGAATCCGATTGGCAATATTTTATTTTATTTTTTGTTGTTTTATTTTTCTGTTTTCCCTCTGAGGGATTACCACCTTAACGTGGTCAGGGGGTTTGCATGCCTCAGTGACCCTAAACGCTAGATCAGCAGAAGCTTAGCCTTCAGGTGGGACACCCAAGTTGGTCAAGTCTTAGGGTAGAGGCCTAAGAAAGTGTAATCCAATTACATGACAAAAACAGTTATCAAGAGCACCCCACCACCACCCCTTTCCCACCTCCGTTGCCACCATGTGCCCCCTTTGCATTTCTGTCTGCCCCCTCATATATGCCTGTCTAGAACCGGCCCAGCAGTGGATGTGTCAAAGAGCAACTTGGGGTTAGTATATTTGGCATGCAGAGAGAGCACCCAGGGATCAAACCATCAACCTTCCAATTAGTAGGTGACCTGCTCTACCGCCTAAGCTACAACCACGCCGTGGTATTGCTTTAGTAGTTTGCAGATGTAATCTGGGCTACTCCTACTCATGTTCGGTCCTTTAGCTTAACAACTGCTCCGAAGACAGAAGTCAAAATATCCAAAGAACATATCTGTAGTGGAGTCAAACCAAGTGTTAGAATTAGACAGTAGATGTCAAGGCTGAGCAGCCAGTGTGTTTGCGGTTTGGACCCAAATGCAGACATGGGAGAGAAGAACTGAAGTTTAACAAAAGGAGAGCTGATTATTATAGGCTGATGTCCCAAAACCGATACAAGGGCGAAGTAAACTAAAACCTAAACTGGGAAAGAACTAAACTAACTATGAAAACAATGATGTGAGACATAACATGAAAACTGAACAGGAACATGCAAAGCATGAGCATGAACCTCAGCAGTAGTAAGAAAAACTCTGTGACCAAACGTGAATTGACACAAAGACCACAGACAACCCGACAAAGAACAGAGAAAGACAGAGGACTTAAATACACAGAAGGGTAATGAGGGAAGTGGAAACACCTGGGGAAACACAGCTGACACACAAGAACCTGATGCCACAGGGGAAGCAAAACTAAACACACTGAAAATGGAAACACGAGACTTTCAAAATGAAACAGGAAACATAGAAAGACGTGAACTGGGACACGCAGGAGAGAGACACAAGGGGAACCTACGTAGACAAGGATTATATCACATGATAAACAGAAAAAGACTCACAAACAGAGATGGGTAATCCGATTACTTTTTCAAGTAACGAGTAAAGTAAGGGATTACTATTGCAAAAAAGGTAATTAGATTACTGTCACTTTCCCGTAAGTACGCTGCGTTACTGCGTTACTAAACCGTGATTTTGTTTTTGAGAGTGTCTCATGGCAATGACGTAAGCGCGTGCGACGTTCGTGGTAACAGACGTGTGCAGATCAACAATGGATAATATATCGAGTGCGGGAGAAAGTACGACTGTGCAGCGTTTAAAGTGTGGAAGTACTGACCTTACTTTGAGTTGGATTCTGCTGTACTCTGCGTGGGAAGAAAACTTCTGAGCAAGCACCGAGCACGCAGCCACGGGAATGTGAAATTCACAGAGAAACCCATGAACCAATAAAAATCCTTCACTTCTTCACCTTTCATTCTGGGAGGCTTCTTCAAAGACCTCCCCTAACTAAGGAAGAAAACAAGCCTGTCCCAAAAGCAGCCTCCATATTTGAGGACCAGTTTCTTTGTCACGTATTAACTTTCAGCTTCAAACCTCCCCTGAATCATGTGCTGTGATTTGTTCTTGTAGTATTGTTTTCACCGGCCATGTTAATCAAACTGAAGAGTCACAGCTGCTGAGAGTCCACCTCTTCACTCCTACTCTCACCTTTTGTCTTTCCACTCCTCTTCTTCGCCTTTCATTATCGGCCCACTCTGCCTCTCTGCATCTCAATTTAAATTTGATTTCAGCTGAATACCTTCAAGTGTTTCAGGGCATCTCAATACACACAGCACCCTGCTTTAACAAATGAATATCCCCAATTTTCATGTTTTTCATGAGTGCAATGTTTTGGGAAGAAAAACATTAAATACTTATTCTGCAATTTCATTTAAAGGAGCTGCAAGCATTCAGTGAGCTCCCAGGCTCGTGTGTGTGTGTAGGTGGGTGGGTGTGAGTGATGTGTAGCATGTATAATTAGATATGCAGCAGTGAGCAATAGCATTGGGCCTATATAGTATGTAGACAATGAAACAAGTGCTGTAGGTTCCCATTCATATTCATAACCTCAGCTAAACAATATGGATGTACTCAGCTTCTTGGCAGCAGATTTAAAATTAGAATTTTTAAATTGTTTTGGTGAGCAGTAATGAATTTCTGTGTCGCAGTTTTTATAAAGAATGAAGATTCCTTGGTTTCAATAATTGCATTCGGTGGTGAGTCTGAGTCGCTGGTGGTGTCACTGCAAAGATGATCAGCTGATTCTGGACTTTCAAAGTTTCAAAGGAGACTAAGACATGTAGCTCACCCAATGCTAAAGTATTGTCTCTGCTCATTTCTTCTTCTTCTGCCTGTTTACATGAGCATCAATCAGTGGTTCTGTTCAAATTGTCCACTCATGTCCTCACACACTCACTGATTCACACTACAGAACTATGGTACACTAACTGGGCAACAAGTGCAGACAGCTGTTGATACACTCCTGACACTGCTTGCATGTATTGCTGCCACATAATTATGCACCGGATACTCCTAATTATCACCTAAATGTTATTTTTGCACAAGTACATTCCATAATTGACTTATATCTCTCCACATCTTTAATAACAAACATTTGTAGCACATTTTAATTGCAACCCCAGGAGTAGTACTGGCACAGAGTGCATCAGAATGATGCTTCAACACTTTTGTTTTGATAAAAATGAGGAAGTAAAACATTCATATTTAGCATACTCTGGTTAAAATGTAATGCATCAGTAAATTACATTTCAGTAAAGACAAACTAAATAATTATATGACAGCTTTGACAATAAAAACTGTGCTGAGTCATAATGTCAAGTCATGCATTAATAAAACATGGAATATTTTACTTTAATGACTTCAGGCACCGTAAATCTACACATTTTAACATCTTTAGCGCATACACGTAATAAAATGTGCTTCATAAATAAAATTGTCATTGTCATTTAAAAGTCGCTGTTAGCTGCATCCAAACACCACACTGGGTTCTGTCACGATGCGCTGCCAGGCAGGAGGATAGGACATGAACTCAGCAATAGCTTGATTGCTGGAACTCACGGGAACATAAATACCAAAAATATAGAAACTCAGGCGTGGCAGGAACCAGGAATGTACGATTCAGAAACTTGAGGTAAGCAGGAACACCCAGCACCGACAGAACAGCAGCTACGATGTGACAAGGAACAGAGGGAGACTCAGACAATATATATACATACTGGGTAATTAGGGAGATGTGAAGCACCAGGGAACACAGCTGGAACTAAAGCCAGAAACAAAACGAAATATAACAAACAAGCTAACAAAATAAAACAGGAAGTGACTAACGCTGAGACCAGGACTAAGACACAGTAATTTTTTGGTGCCAAATTCATCCAAATTCACTCCCATTACTTCTTTTGCTCACTAGTCAATGAGAATACAAGATGTTAATGATGCCATGAAATCTCAGTCTTGCTGATGTGCACTGTTCTCAAACTGTCAGGGTTCTGGGTGGCTGCTCGGGATGTGGTACTCACCTTCTCCATCAGGGCGGGGTCTAGACACCTGTGCCTCCTGGATCCTCACCCTACTTCTACTCACCTGATGCTGATTCTGGCTGATTGCCCCTGATGCCATTTAAAGCCTCGGTGTTGTGTTGGTCTGCGCTGGATTGTTGTACTATTCTCAGTTAGTGTATGCCAGCTCTTTATGACATTCTCCCTTGTGCCGCCTGGTTCTGTGGCTAATGTCTGTTTCTCCGTCTCCTCCAGCACAGACCTCCCTGGACCCCAGCCCGCCTTCCCTGGAAACACTTTGGATGAGCGAGAGTGAGCGTAAGGCACGGTGTGGACATCTGGACTGAATGTGTGTGTTTTTCACGAGCGGATTGAAGAGGAGTGTGAGCGTCTGTTTCCCCAGCCCTGGACCTACCCCCGGAATCCCTGGACCCCTTATCTCCCTCTCAGTGTACATATGTGAATATTCCACCCTAGTCATCATGACAGAAACCTACAAACCACAAAAGTATCTTGTATAAAACTGAGACTATCCCATCATTCAAATCATTTCTAAGCATTCCTTTCAATAAATGTAATAATGCATTTATAAAATCAGAAGATTTCTTTAACATTTCTTTCACAGTAAGTGCCACTACAAAACCTGCAGGAAGGGGAAATCTTCACGAGCTAAAAGCATGCAAGCTATGACTCCCAGTCCTTTATCATGTCTGTCCATCTGGCACCGTCTGGTTGGAGATCTGATTCTATATTTGAGCCTGGTATTCGCACGTTGCCTCCGTATTTAAAGCTGGTGTTTACCTCCCACGTGATGATAATGATGATGATGAGAGTTGTGAAGTCTCGCGCAGGTGAGGAGAGATGTCCCAGGCTATCTTTGGAAAGCTCTTTTGCATTTAAGGACACGGTCTTGGCTCTGCAGTTCACATTTTATTTCCTGTAGAATATATTTAGACTGTGGGGACCAAATGGTTCCACTCAGGTAACTGCAGCACTCTCAAAGATAAAATAGAGACACAGGAGTGTGTCGTGTTTATATAGCGTAATGTTGACAAAGATTGAACCTCCTGAAAATGATTATTCTAGGTAAATATCTTGAAGCCCATTGGGTAGTCTGCTGACTTAGACTCTGGGGAACGCCGTCAATATTCTGGAGATTCGAGTGTAGCCAGGAAAACAGTTTCTCTTGTTCTTTGTGCAGATTATTGTTTAAAAAGTGTACATATGTTATACAAAGCTAATAAAATGCTACGCCTTGATCATGTGATGGTTTTCAGAGTCGATTTTACATTAAGACTTTGATCACAGCTTGACTTCAGTGAGAAACCAGAAAACTTACAATTCCATATGTCAAAGTTTCCATTTATGCTAGATACCACACACAGGAAGCATCGCCTTTAAGTACTGATTCGTTTCATTTTGACACAGAGGTGAGGTTTTGGCACCAAAGAGAAATTAGCAAAGGTAAACCTCGGGAGCACAAAAATGACGCCATTGCAGAAGTGACAAAAACTGCATTTCCCGTAGGTGGCCCTGTTCGATTCCCCAAACTCTCCACTCTCAAAATGGCTTTTGGCTTGTATGGCCAGTTTGTCACTTTATAATAACTCAGACTGGGGTGTTTGGGGCTTTTTTTGTTATTCCTCCACCTGGATAACTTGATAGCCAGGTAGAAGTGATTAGCATCTGTGATCCACTTCTTTGATTCATTAAACTAAATCTCTTCCCCGTGTGTGCTGATGGTTTTTTTCTGAGCTTTTTTAAGTATTATCTGACTAGTGCTGTGTGGTACAGACCATCTTAGAAGTTTATTCTTCACTTCAGAAATTTGATCCATCCAGACCTCTCTCACCTCCTCCAGCTGATCTGGGAGAACGCAGAGGCGTTCCCAGGCCAGCTAATACCTCCAGCATGTCCTGGGTCTGTGTGTCCCATTTTCATTCTTCCATTACATAGCACTAACTAGCTGATATCGGTGTCTGTGTGTTGTACTCATAAAGTTTATCAATACAGCTTGTTAATCAAGCTTGCTAGTATTAGCTGATAACTTAACACTATACCTTTTTATCCATAAAAGATCATATATCTTTCTGGGTCTGATAAGTCAGCATGGTGGCTGTCAAAATGTCAGTTTGGAAGTTTCAGAATCCAATTTCTGAAACCAACGGGTGATCTTACGTAGACTATATCCATCTTTTATACTATCTTTGGTACTTGGCTGTGGATTTGGATCAGTTCACAACATTCCAAAATTCCCCACTGAACAGTAGGGAAAAGATCCTTTATGCCAGTGATTGTGCACGGAGAAAGGACACCACAATAACAAGCTTCCATATGTGACAAGTTGGAAGTGACAAGCGTCTCATTATTGCTGTAACCCAGTACATTTTGGGCACTGGCTTTGACTGGCACTATTTGATGCCCCGGGATTCAGAATGGACTTGAATTTTATCATGAATTCGATCTAGCAGGCAACTACACCTACTACTAATTTGGTAAATGAATACCTCGAATTACATGGTTGGAGATGTTGGTTCATTTTACAGTGCTGGACTGAGAGGAGCTCACTGTGAGAGTCACACAACCTGAAGAGAGAAAATCTTTCGTGTGTCACTCGTGGTTTAAGTGTGGAAACATGTCAAGATCTGGACACAGCTTAATGCTTTAAAAATTCGATCATCTGCCAGGAGAGCTGACAGTATTAAAAGTGCATAACAAACCTGAAAAAGGTTCAGGTGTTGAGACTGAAAACGTGAAATAATCACACACTGTAGACCTTCAGGTTTTTCTCTCATCAAACACTCTAAATGAGGTTAAAGGTTCTAAACTTTGTCTTATTTTTTAGTTTTTGGGGGGGGTTGGAAAAATGATTTGAAATTTGAGGATTTTTTTCCCTCCATGAACAGCATGTTCCCACTGAGACCCCACTGCAGCTTCTCTCTCAGCTCGAAATTTAATGACAGCACTGCAGCCTGCACGAGTGGCCAGCAGAGTTTGTTCTTTTGGTTAAGCTCTTTTCCCATCTGTACTCCTGCGGTCCATTCGAATGTATTATCAAGGACTAAAAAGCACAGTGACTGAGTAAATGAGCTCAGAAGAGTTTTAGAGTACTTTAATTGCAGCATTCCTTTTTTAGACACCTTTGTCATTTTTATTCTACTCTGCAGGTCTAGAAAATACATGTTTCTGAGTAAAAAAAACACTATATATCATAGTTAGCAAGAAGCTATGTCAGTTTATGTGATAAATAATTTATTGTTTAAAATACTATAACAAACATATACAGATACATTTCAACCCTTTTATTCTTCCTAACTCATTTCTCACAGCATATGCTTTGTATGAAAGCCATAATGCCTTGGAGGGTACTCTATGTTTTGATTGTGATGCTAATGATTTCCAGCTGTTGCTCATATTGTTTTCTTACTGTGATTATGGGTTCGACCGTATTCATTAATCATAAAAATATCCTTACTGTGCATGTTCATTTATCTGCAAACACTTAAAAGATGGAGGGATATTTTGTTTTTCCTTGTTTTTCAAGATGCGAATAAGAGCCGACGAATTAGGAGCGAAACGTACCGACCTCGTGCTCCTTATTTTCTACTCACCAATGAATGACATTTATACTTGGCTGGCGAAAAAAACTCTCGCTCCTCTCACCTTCTGTTTGTAGTGAAGCACTCGGCTCTTGAAGAGGTGGCTCGTTTCATCTATTCCCACTGAAACATTTTCTTGAACTCTATGAGTTGTATAACAAATGTTGAAAATGTGGGTATAAAATCACTGATTGGCTAACCAGTGGTTATTTGATTTGATTATGAATTGTCAAACTTGTGATAGTCAGGTTTTGTAAAACAACATGGTTTGGTTTAAAAAAAAATCTCTGTTCATTAAATTGTTCATGCATGTTGAAAATTCTGTTTATGGAGTGCCTGCAGTCCCTGTCGCTGGCGACAGGTTAGGGGATAAAGGGTTAAATGTTATGCCTGTGGGTGCAAACTTCATTTGCATCTTATATGAAAAAGCAGCGTGGTACTCCCTAGCAAATCAAAGTGAGCAGTATTATATGATGTTTATTTACAAGGCTCTACTGCAAAGATGCCCGTGTACCTTTACTATTTGATTAAATTGTAAAACTGCTTATAATGTCAGGACACAGGACACTGAACCTCTTGTTCTGGCAAAGAGTAGAGTACATCCTGTTTTCAATGACCTGGCACCCCCCCAATATTTTAGCCAGTCATATTATTCCTTTGAAATTTCTTTTAATTTTGTCTTGTTGCTAATTTTATTTTTTGAAAGGCACCAACAAATGAATGGATGTAATGGATTATTATTATTATTATTATTATTGGACAGGCTGCCAGTGTATCGCGGGGCTAACGGTGAGACAGACAATCACTCACACTTACATTTATATCTATAATCAATTTAAAATCACAGATTAAGCTAACATGTATGTCTCTGGAATGTGAAAGGAACCTGGAGACTGCACAGAAAGAGGAAGTCCATGCAGATTTGAAAAATTATACCAACTATAACACATAGCAATATTATTAGTAAGGACACAAATACAACTGGCATCCAGTACAGGCACATGAACACAAACTTCCATCATCAAAAGTTCTGCCCATTTTTGTTCCTAATTCTCTTCTGACTCTGAGCAGAAACCTTTGCAAAGTCAAAGTGGAGACACACACAGCAGAGATTCATAAAGAAAAACCAGCCAATGGGAAGGTCTGTGGACACACAGAGACTGCCACTTAGCAGCATCATACAGAGAGCAATGATGCACAGCCAATAATAAAATGTAAAGCATAACAGTAGACGATATCCAACTCATTATGACCCACTAAATGTAAAAGTGTTCCCTTACCTAGAGCAAGAAAAAAGATTTATTCCTAAAAAATAGAAACTTAATTTGAGCTTCAACTTGACCACAAGGTTATCAGAGTTTAAAGATTTTAAAAGACAAATTCTAATCTATAATCTATAATTCCTAAATATTTAAGAGTGGTGACCATTTCAAATTCAGCACCTTGAGCTGTTTTGATAATCACAGAAGTAATATAGAGAAAAAAGTGGGGAGAAAACCAAGGACTGTTTTGGCCTTTTACTCCAAACCTTACTAACCTTGCCTTATATCTGCCCAGTTACAGTTTCCAGAATTTATATAAAGCCTTAGGTAGATACTTTGTCCCTCAATAATATTCAAGCCTCCCCGTTTGCTGAGACGGGTCTACAGTGGTGATAAAATGGCCCTTGAAAAGTTGACGTTTGAAGGCAAGAAATGCAAATTCTTTACTAGCACACACTGACAGCTGGATATTAGCATGAATTCGGGTTTTTTTGTTAATAATTGGCAACAGCGCAGCTTTTTCGGGGTATTATTAGCATTATTAGCTGCAGCAAAAAAAAAGTCCTGAACCATGACATTGGCATCACCGTGTTTCACAGATGAGAATTCAGGATTTTCCTCCTCAACATATGTGTGTGTCATAAAAACAAAGGGTTTTATTTGTACTAGGCTCCAACCTTCTTCATCAAGCTCCAGATGTGTTCTGTCTGGGAAGCAGCCGTGCATGCACTCTGCTGTTGTTCATTGTCATTATGATGGTGGACTCATTTAACATGAACGTTACATAATGTGAGAGAGGACTTTAGTTGCTTAGGACATGGGTTTGTCTGCAGTTTCCCACAGCAGGACACTCCTTGTGCTTAAAGTGCTCTTTGTTGGTCAAAGATCACTCCAAGCGGAGCGTGACAGTACTCTTGAATTTCCTCCACTTGTGCACTGTGACTGGCCCAAATTCCTCAGGGATTGTTTTGTAACCTTTTCCAACCTGATGAACATCACTAACACTTTTCTTCTAATGTTTCACAAAATCTCATTTGTTCACACCACGATTCCTGAAACACCTTTTGTGAAGGTTGGACTTTGGTACCCACACACATCTCAGTGTAATTTTAGGGTCTGTTTCCTCTATGATAAAGTAGAATATTACCATTTAATTTCGTTAAATAATTTCCCTTAGAGTTGTGTAAAAGCTCATAAATTTAGAATATCCAATTTTCTGCAACTATATTTCAATTACAAATAGCTGGTGTGAACACATAGAAAACCTGAACTCTTTATGGGCAGAGCAGTTAGTGGGGCAGCTGAATGTTTTACAGCAGGGGTCTGTGGTTGGCTGGTTGGACTGTGGCAGCTCTGAGGTGTGAATGTGTGAAGCTGTATGAATACAAAGCAGGGGACTGCTGGGAGAGAGCATGCATGCTCAGTCAGAGCTCCACAGATAAATAATGAAAATGCAAAGAGCTGGGATTGTAGCTCCATGCATTTTGGTGGTGCGTACCAGCTGCTGTAGCAGAATGACCACAGTGAAAATGTGGGTTTGGAGTCTGGGGAGAGAACGCATGATTTACTGCAGTCGGCGTTTTAACTGCTGCAGCTCTTCTCACACTCACAAACAGAACAGCAACACACACACACCTAAGAACTAAAATTCACACTTAAGCAGAAACACACAGCAACATGCATTTCTGTCACACACACAAACACACACATGTTTTAACTTAATGTTTGAGACTTATGAGGACTTTCGTCAACACCCTAAAACCTGCTTCAACTTAAATGTTCACAACAGCGCTCTCTAAGAGAGAGTCTACACTGCTGCCAGAGAAGGGCAGGTAAGTAGGTGTGTACTTCATTGGTTTCCTAAAGCACATTAACACATTAACAGCTCATATAAATCTTAATCCTTTAAACTGAATGAATTCTGCTGCTTTTCGTTGGACACACAGCATTCTGACCATGCAGCATGTAGTCGTCTGCTCACCCACCGAAGTGGCACCCCATATTCTTATTCTATGTTAGAGTAGCTTTGCCTGACTCACAGTTCAAACACGTCTGCTTGTTTCTGTCACTAACAAGCTGGATTATTTTGCTTTGTTCTGATTGGCTGTTTATCACGGTTTATTATGGTGGGTGGGGCTTCTGTGGTCACAGCCAAATCAGGGTGGCTGTGAAGTCCATATGAGGATATCTGATGTCACTGAGTTCATAGAAATCAATGAGTAGGAACTTTTTTTTTTAAACATCCGAAACTTAGTTTTTAGAGCATTCTAAAACCTGAGCATTTGGCTTTATTGGACTTATGATAAGCATATTTTTGGGTGATTTTACCATACATTGTTTCAACATCCACACATTTCAGCAGCATATATACACCCATGAGCAAAGGCTTTGTGGCAAACGTTTGGTTTTCATGCACTTTGTGGTGAATAACAATCACAACAATTTCATAAACAGAAAATAAAGAAAGACTGAAAAGTGTGAGCACACACTCTCTCCCATACACACACAAATACACACCGGGCCACCGAGTCTTCAAGTCTGACAAATTTCACTTAGAAACTAAGTGAGCGTTCATTCACACAGAAACGTGTCATTTCACTTTCCAGCCATCCCCTATCATTAAAGCTCGGACACTCGCCCCGAGAGACACCAGAGGTGTGAACCGGCAGGAATAACTAGATGGCTCGATGGATGGAGGACAGCACGGAAACATAGGGGGTAGGGTTCAGCTGACATAAAACCTTTTTTAAACCACCACCCAGAATCTCAATGAAATGATTTTGCAGGTTTCCTTCATCAGATATTTTGGTTGCAGGAGAGATTTGTGGGTCACGAGGACTGGCAGCCAGTCGGTCCTGAGCAGCGCAGCTGGTCTATTGCTAGTTTTGTTCACTGCGTGCTCCATTATGCTGGCCATAGGCCCCTTTTAGTAGATTAATGATTTGAATTCTAAAAGCCATTAAATGTAAATGTGAGTCTAAAGAGCTGAGACTATTAGTAGATTTAGGGTATTTGCTCTAAGTACTGTGAAAACTTAACTTTGATGACATTTTGATGGCCAAACATGCCAAATGACTAATTTATCTCGCGGTGAATGTCTGAACCCATTTTTATGACCATCTGTTAAGTGTCTGTTGAGACTTCACACTTCACTAGTAATGAAAGGTTTGGAACAGTCGGGGTCTCACCCTACTGACATGCTTCATCATCTGACACGTTCATCCAATAACTGCTGCCTGGACTGAAGTGTGAATCCTAAAATGCTGCTGGTAAAAAGCTATGATGTCATATAGTCTTGTTTTGGCTGGTAAAAAATGCTTTTAATTGGGTTTTACAAATATAACGCCATTTTCACTTAATGCAGTTTGCTTACAATGAAAATATAAAAGCCAAATCAGTAGCATGAGCAACCTTCGCCTTGAGAATAGCACAAGTAGTTTTCAGTAGATGTGGATACAGTTCTTCAACAAACCGGCAGGCTGGGTATTCAAACCAGCTTAAATAGCTTACCTCAGAGCAGGACCCAGGGTTCAGACTGTCTGCTGCAGGACTCGTGATTGGTGAGAGTCTGCCTGTAGTACAGCAGACATGGAGTCTCAAAAATACCAAAAACATCCACCTTGAGAAAGAATGGGAAAAGTCTAACCTATAAAAATTAGTTTTCAGAAGTTCCTTAAAACAAAGCAGTGAGTGAGCTGAAGCTATAGACTGAAGAAGGCCGTAGCAAGGTTTATGTCCTACGCTCTCAAAAGTGTGATCACTTCTTCCTTTAAAATAAGAGCCTGGACCAGTTAGGAGATCCTGATTAGATGATCCGAGAGGCTGACTGCTGTTATAAGGTCTTAGTAGCTCTGCTATATTGAGGAGCCTGGCAATATAGAGCTTTATCAGTTAATAATAGAATTTTAAAGTGCATTCTGGAAGTCAGTGAAGGGAAGCAAAAATAGAGGTGATGTATGCACAGCTGCTACTTCTTGTTAGCAGCTTAGATTGTAGTCGTGCATAGGAGGAATGAGAGATGAATGTAAAAAGAGAGTTACAATAATCAGCATGGGAGAAATTAAAGTGTGTACTAACGGTATTTACTATAAGAAAAGTGTGCATTAAGAGTAGTTCACAAAACTGTCATGCTACCACACACATTTACACCAACACATAAGTCTGCAGAGCCTGCAGTCCAAAAATTGAATTAAACACAGACAGTCAGTCCTTTTTCAATCACTGCACATATCATATCCTACGGCCCCCGAGAGAAAGAGAGAATGAGAAAGACTCGTGAAAAATAAAGGGAGGACAACGCAGATAATGAGAAACTCTGAGAGAAATGGAGAGACAGAAAGAATTAGAGACGAGGAGGGAGGCGAGGCCAGATTAGCGAAGTATATCTCCAGACCAACATAATTACCCATCATCCGCCTCTGTAATACTTCTCTTATCATCAGGCTCTTCAGAGAGAAAAGGTACAGAAACTCCAGAAACTGATTCGTGCTCTTTATTTCTCTCCTGTCCACCGCCTGGCTCTTATTGTGGCAGGTCAGACTAATGAAAGAAAAGGAGTGTAACATTTAAGATGTAAAAGAGAAGGAGGGACAAAGCAAGACATGACAGGATAAGGGAAGAGAAGATGAGGGGAGATAAAATTACAAGATAAAGGTTGGAATTTGACAAGAGATAACTTTCCTGAAAGGTAGATTTGTATGTCCTCAGAAAAAGAAAGCTGCGTCATTAACAAACACACAGCCAACTATCATTTTCTGGGGTGTTTCTGGCAACAGCCTGCTGACCCAGGTCGACGGTGCATGATACCCCTGAGCTCTGTGATATTTCTGTCACTTTAATTGCCCGGCTTTGCTTGATCCCAGTTTGTTTCTGCCTCCCTTTCATTATTCCTTATTTCAACTAGCAGGCGCATCTAGATGAAAAGAAATAATGAGGAAAATGGTACAAAAACAAAGTACACAATAATGTCTAATTTTCATAAAGATCTCTAATTTCCTTGGATTAATCAGTGTGATGTAATGATGTTGGGTCTTCAGTATTTGCTCACCTTTCATCGTGTCCTCTGTGTTTAGTTTTCCCTCAGTTTGTCTTTGTTCTCTCCTCGTGTCTCTAACAATCACTTCCTGTGTTATTTTTAGTTGCTTATCCTTGTGGAGCTTCTTTTACATCACTTCCTGTCTTCGTCGTCCACCCTTGTGATTGTCTGCTCGATCTGACGGCGTTCACCTCATTAGTACAAGTCAATTACTCATCATGTTCAATAGTGAATAATACAGAGGAGCCTTGTGCAGATGACACGTGCGTATTGCCATTCCTCATAAGGGGGCCTTTGGCATTGATGCCTTGATTCAAATCAGTTTTACTTATATAACAACAATTCACAACAACAGTCATCCCAAGGTACTTTAATGTTGTAGCTTCTATATTTTACAATATAAAGAGAAGCCCAAGAGTTAGACAAACCCTCTGAGCAACCTATTGGTGACAGAAGACAAAAGTTAATGACATGCAGTAGTAATATTATCTGCCCTAAAACACATGGTCACTGAGGGAAGCAGCTGTCTGGAAAATGGTCTCTAAAGCAAGTTTTTACTGCAGTGATGTGGCAGAACAAATGATGCCGATTGCATTTTAAAAGTCCTCTCACAATTTCTGTTTATAATTAACATTAGTGGTCATCATATCGGTTTCAAATTGCTGTTAAAAATGCCATTAGCAGTGCGGAAAAGTATTTGTTTTTAGAGAAACTTTAGTGCATAATTAGCTGCTACTTTGCATTTCCTTCCCATTTTCTGTGGCTGGAAGCAAAATTCTGAGCGGTCCTCGCCTCGAGAGAACCTCGGATGCTGATCAGCACCTTCCTGCAGCAGAAAGACTGCCTTTTGATTTATGGGGACATAAATTACAGAAGAAAAGCTGAAATGTATAAACTTGCTCCTTTTGTTGCTTCATTATTTTAACTTAAACAAGTTGGGGCCAGTTTGCTGTAAATTCTCAGAACAACCAGAAATATTATCAATCTATCAAACAATGCTGTTTTCAAAGGGAATAATAAAGGTAATGTGTTTGCCCTTGACTGACTACTTCTTCTTCAGTCACCTTTCTCACTCACTATGTGTTAATAGACCTCTCTGCGTTGAATCATACTTGTTATTAATCTCTGTCTCTCTTCCACAGCATGTCTTTATCCTGTCT